>JAWPHD010015155.1:0-56893 GCA_037043455.1 Cyrtodaria siliqua | reverse complement strand
CTTTGTGTGCTTTAAGCATCATACAGGAAAGGTGAAGCAAAACAGATCAGTGGAGAAAGTAAAACATGTATTTGAAAGCCCTTGTTTTCTTTAGCTGGCTGAATTCAGCCAGTATTGACAAGAAGAAAATAAAAAGTTAGGTAAAATAAAACAAGTTCCAATACAGGTTCCATTGCAGCACTAATTAATAATTCACTGTATAACCATATCCGAAAGTTGTGCAAAATTAAGCGACTGAATTCAGCCAGTACCTGTGTGTGGTTAAAGTATTATACAGGAAAGCTGAAGTAAAACAGATCAGCGGAGAAAATAAAACATGTATTTGTAAGCCGTTGCTTTGTTCAGCTGGCTGAATTCAGCCAATATTGATAAGAAGATAACAGAAAGTTAGGTAAAATAAAACAAGTTCCAAAGCATCGCTTTGAATTAATAGTTCTTTCTTTACTCCATCGGAGTGTGGCTGAATTCAGTCAATTAACTCTAGGGTAGCACTGTTTGCTTATGTACAGAGCTAAATTGAGAAAAAGCTTAAGTTTTAGTAAAATAAATTGCTAGTTTTTCAACTATAGCAGTAAATTTTCGCAATTTTGGCCCAATCAGAAAAGGGTCAAACCAAATGAGAACGTTGAAATATGATCTCAGCTTTATTGCAAGCATCAAGAAACCATAGGATTCTAGGCACCACCTTTTTACTTTAATATATTAAAATAATTGTTCAATGTATATATGAAATGCTGTAAACCATTGGAAAAATAAAATATGTTTAAACCAATCATTTACTTAAAAAAATATTCTCATTAATATACTGTGTGTAATAATGCGATAGAAAGAATAGCACATCGCTTCAACGACTGTGAGATTTCAAATTTATTTTTTGTCAGACACATCTGCTTAAATTAACAGCACATGTACTGAGATAGTGACCAACTGGTCAGACTCAGATATTATAGTTGGGAATACTAAATTTGATCATATCCTTAATAGAAATTCTAATATTAGGAAAATATCATATATTCTTTCAAAAACAAAATAATTCTGCACCATACTGTCTCAATTTTATTTACTTTTTAAAATCAGTTGATAAAAGTGAAAAATACATTGCTTATAAAAACAAAAAAGATTAATACTTTCATAAAATATAGAGCCGATATGCGGAGGAAAAAATATTGTCACTGAACCATAATACTACTATTCTCTATTATTGGAATTCACAGCAATTGCTATAAATATCATAAACTACATCTACTGTTTACCCTTCCATTTTATATTTTATTTATTCAATTTTATAAATATTTGTATTCTTTTAAGTATAATTAACATGTCATATTTTTCTGCGGTAAACCTTCTCTAAATGTTTTTTACTTAATTTATGGAACACATGTTAATGCAACAACGTGTATGACAAGCATTTGCAGTTGCAAAACTAGCATTCTTCGATTGATTTATTTGATAAGTCGATGCTTGTCACTGTCCCTTAATAATCTACATCATGATGTAAAGTTTAGCATACAATTGTAATACAGGTAAAATATGTACATATCTCATGCCAAGATGCATTGTAAACATAATCTTATATAGCTCAACACATTTATAAAAACTTTGTATTTATTACTTGGTCATGAACGGGTGGTAAATTTGTAATTCACGATACTACAGATAAGCTGATTATTTGAATATTTAACTTGCATGCGCCCTGCAAATTTCATCTCACGAGGCTTGCTCAGACTCTGCCACCCTTTCCTCATTCGAAATGCGACGAAAGAAAATACTCAATACAGACAAAAGATGGCAACAGTTCTTTACTTAACAAAACAATGTCTTACAAGTTATCTCCCCTAACGAAAGATAAAAAAAGAACACATTAAGTCTTTAAACTAAAATAACCGAACTAACAATGTAAGGTAATTCTACTTAATATAAGATGTACAACTATCAATTGATATTGTAACAATCACAATATTTTTGTAATTAAAGTTCTCAAACACAAATCATCCACTCATGACCTCAAGAATAGATAAAAAGAAGAAAAAAAGCAGTCAATAACTTTCCTACAAATTACTTTTAAATCTTTTCCACTGTTATATTACCTATAATTGTATGCATAATATATTATAAGGTGCATAGAGGGATGGTCGTCCCGATCCTCTTGCACCTATGCCGGGGAGAATAAACGGACCAACAATTTGGTGATCGAAATTTAAAAAAAAGTAAAAAGTGTACAGGGTTAAAAAGTTTATCAAAAGAGGTTATGACCCTATCATTTTGCAACGTACTGCATGCTTAGTGGTGGACGCTTTTACAGTTCGCCACTATGTTTTCCTCTTTACTTGTACGATGACCGGACAGGCGGTGGACCCTATGATGACGCCTACCTAAAGCCCATTGGGACGGTGGCGTTTGATGTTTGTCTATAATCTTTCCTGTCGTGCCCTTAATGGTTTATTCTCTTGTTGCTCTGGCTTCTGCCAAGTCACTGAGTACCTTCATTGTGGCTTTCTAGGCTATTGTTTTTTTGTATTATATTTACACGAGCATATTTGTGTTTTACTTATATTGCCTATTGATGCTGCCTTGTTGGTTAGAGATTTAATCATGGCGGGGATTTCTTTATTTACACTGTCCTGTTTTAATGGGTTGACAGTAGGGTAAGTGTGAGGTTTGGTGCACCCTAGAACCAGTTTAAACCCCCAGTGGCCTACTTTGCCACTGACCGTTCCAAGGCGGTAGCCCTATTGTCAACCCTTTTGTGTTTGTGGTGTCGTTTTCATTTTTTATTACTTTTGCCTTTTTGTTTGTCTGTTTGCGTGTTTGTTTTTGTGTTTTGTGGTTGACTGTCGTCCTTGAATGCTGCTTTCCCTGTCCGATATTTTTATCCTTCTTTATACGTTCGTTTAAAATTCCAATTTGCATATCAAGTGGTAAAAGTGATGTGTTTTTCCTCTTTTAAACAATCTAAACAAGGCTCTTGTTGCTTGGTATGCAACATGATTGTGTGTAATAATTAATGATCTGCCTTTACTGAAATATATACCTAGGTATTTATTTTCAGATACAGTTTCAATAATATCTGTATTCATTTCGAAAATAAAGTCGTTTCTAGTATTTTTTATATTAATGTTCAATTTCAATTGTTAACACTATAGTTCGAAAGCATTTAATGAACACTGTAATTGATCTGCATAATCAGCAAATAACAAGATATAGCCCGCATACAACAATATGAATAGTAGAATAGACATATTTTTATAGAAGAGCTCTCATTAAAAGTTTAGCGGCATTTTTTATTAAAAGCGGTATCTTGGCAGAGTACTCAAATGCCAAATTGTCGGAACCAGTCAGATTTATTCCGTAGTAGTTTCGTATAATATTTTTTGAAATATCTTAACATCGTATGGTTTAACAAATGTAGCATTATATAAGGCTCGAACCCCGATCCTTCGGTTCTGTAGACACATAGAAGACGACGCCCTAACTGACTGCGCCCTTTGGCGCAGTTGGTTTGTTGCGGTATTAAATAGTATATAACAAATGCCACGATCTGCAATCTGATTGGTTCCGATAATTTGGCATGTGAGCGATCTCTTGGTGTTTATGTATTAATTTGGGTATGCTGATTTCCATTATGGTGGAAACCGAACTGAAATTTGACAGGAAATGCAAATTTTGGGACATTTCGTTTTTTTTTTGATAATTTTATTGGGAATGTTTGGAATATTTTTTTAAAATAAACATTTTAAACAAGTTATCAATGTTCTCTACATATTTTGACTTCATATACATTGACTGATTATAGGAAAAGCATTTCAAGCTGAATTTTAACAGGCAGTGCAATTTTTGGGGCATTTTATTATCTTTTGATATTTTTACTGGCAATCATTACGTGGTCCCACCTTAATTCCATTAAGCATTGGGAAAGCTTATATTACCAGATTTTATATATTTCGACAATAAAACAAGTTTAACAATAAAAGTATAACGCATGCGTTATATGTAGACGATTTTTAATAATAGGTTTGTTTGTGGAGGCTTTGTTCATGTCACATACCTGTAGTCGTCGCTATGTAGATGACAGGAAGGTAAAGTGAAGAAATGAAAGATACTGTATGAATACAGTTACGTTTTTATTTGGTCTTACATTATTATACATGTTAAAGGAAACATATGCAAGTATTTTCAATTAAACGATTTACACCTGAGCTATTACAAAGGGAATTGCAGTGACCATGCTACAATATAATATAAAAGTCATATTTACTTAAATTTTACAAGTGATTTATCATATGGGCCCTATTTATGTTCATGTTTTAGTTGTATTCAGGCGTAAAAACCGCCTCGGAGTTGCCGTTAAGGCAATTAACTTAAAGTTTGCATTTTGAATGAATTACAAGTGATCTTATAGAAAATATTTAATTTCTTTACTTCTTTACTTCATTATAATACTCAAATATAAATGGGTGCCGAAACGTCTAGGGTAAAAATTAAAATAGATGCCGAAATGGTTTGATGCCGAAACGTCGAGGTGCCGATTCGTATAGGTGTCGAAATGGTTTGGTGCCGAAACGTCCTAAATCGTTATTGATCACACAGACGCAAAAACTTGAAAATTGTCTGCATTTATTAATAAGCCTTTCTTATACACTGATCATTGGGGCCCTGCTTAAATTAGACTAATATACTATATATACACAATAGTTTTCGTCTAGAAAAAACAATACTGAAAACAAAATGCGATAACCTGTTTCAAATTACCTAATATGAACAAGGCAAAGACTCAAGATGGGCGAAGCTAAATATTTTGAAATAGATCTTTACGATATGACGCAGGGTTAGCATAATAATGTATTTTTAATGCACATTGAGCTGAACGTAAAAGAAAAAATGATTATTCGGCCTGCATTTGCATATTTATTACACTAGTGCAACATGATAAATATATTTACCACACAGGAAGTTATGTAATAAATAAAATATAGATTTCAAGTCTCTGGATCTCAAATTTCAATTAACCTGAACAGTGATAGTGAAACACATTCAAACTGAATGAATTCATAACTTTCACATGACATCATCAAAATAATTTGACCAATCAGTGATCAATGAAATAAAAAACCTCCACGATAGGGGTTTATCGTTGGTGCTTAACTGACTTTAGCCCTTTATAAAACTAGTTTGTAGTGATAATTATATTAAAAGCTTTATTGTTTGTGTACATCTATGTATATTCTTTTGGTGCTGTCTGATTTTAAATCATCAATTTGGATACATTTAATTTAAATCATGGTCCCTTTTATATAGGAATTGAGGATAAAGTCCGAGTAAACCCGTTTATTTTCACCTACTGAATATCTCGACCTACCGGAAGGTGACCGGATGTGAAAGTTATGAATTACTTTAACAATAACAATCAAGTCTGTACCATGTGCAACTTGCCATCATGTGTAGCTAGGTCCAGGCTAGGTCCAGGCTGTCTTTGTTCCAGAATTTTAACATTGTGTACTTTGTTATGAAAGATGTTTTGCTAATGAAAAGGTTAGTGACTATCATGTCACCCACCTTGCAATATTAATTTGTTTTAAATTACTTTGTATTAATAATAAATAAAAGGTATTTTGCTACTGCAATGTCACCCACCATTCAAATATGTTATGTAATAGTGATATTGAATCAATCATTGTCTCACCCACCACAAAAATGAATTTTAGTTAGTACCTAAATTCCTTAAATTCACTAGGTAAAGTAAAGGTTAGCCACTGTCCGACCTCCAAATATGTAATCATATTAATTAATCTAAATATATTAAGTGTCAATATTAAATGAAAGATTCGCGACTGTCTTGTCACCCACCTCCAAATAAGTAATGCTATTAATTTGTGGTAGTACATACCTCAATCTCCATCACAATTAGTAATCATGCTGGTCCCCATTTTTGCAAAATGTTTTCAAAATCTAAAATTGTCCAAAGACGAACACAACCTACACACATAATAATGGTGCAATTGCTTCTAAAAAAATGTGTTAACAAATGTGTGAATGGTTAATGCAGAAGGGTAAATCACAGTGGTATGGCATTGCCACAGATGGCAGTTACGAGTAATGATCAAGCGGATACATCTGATCTGGGTTTGATTATTTTGATTAGACACATTATTAGACAGGTAAAATATCATCCGGAGAACATGGGCAACTATTTTCTAAATATTTTGATTAAATAATAGTCTACCTATAATTACACATGCAAAACAAAGAAGAATCAGCATATGCATTTGAAACTCTTGCCAGAGTTATGCAGGATAAGGAATAAGGTAAAGGATATGTCATAGGGGCAGTGCATTACATATTCATCTGAAAATGCATCTGTAATGAAAGGGAAGCACAGCGGTGTTCAGAGAAGAATTAAGGACAGCAAGCAAGCGGAACCTGTTCAAGGGATGCTTTCAATGGAAACCTAGTCAGAAATACTACAACAAGCCAATTCCATTACGAGCAATGCCCTGAAAGCCTGTCAGGAGGAAAAGGAAATGGAGAAAAAAGCCATGTCTTAAAAACTGACCACAATTAGTCAAAGTAGCAAAGAATATATGGTCCTAGTTCATGTTCTTACCACGGTTACAAGCCAACACTGTTAGAATGCCTCCGGACACCCCTAGCGTGTCGGGCAACTTTGTGGCCTTCAAATAATTGTGGCCAAATCCTGAGAAAAAAATAAATATTGTTGTTCATGCATTATTTTGTAAAATATTCACGTTTAAACACCATTTACCTTTTATTATATATTAGTAGACATAAAGTGCTTCAACTTGAAAACAATATTCAGGACTTAATTAAACTATTATTTTTTCCCAAAAATGAATACATAAATAAATCATTAAACCATCAGAAACATATACTTTACTCCAGGTTGGAAACATCAACACACTCATGAATCACATTTTCCATCCCTTTTCAACCGGAAATAACCGGGAATCTACCGGGGAATAGTATCACCCGAAGTTTGACGTCATCACTTTATGCGTATGTGACCACGTGATAATATTTTGATCACGTGACCCCCAATGAATCAAATTGTAGTAACTTTATTTCGATAAATATTTGATTTTTTTACAGTAAGTATTAATATAATGTTATATTTCTGAAATTAAACGTATCACTTACGCTTAAAACTTAAAATAAAGACCGAAAACAAACAACAGAAAAAAATAAACGTCTTGTACTTTGTTTGCCTAAAACATTGCCCTTCATTTGACGTCTGCAGTCCAGCCTACGGATTGAAAATGGCGGCGCGAAACCTGACGAAAAATAAATATAGCATAGGATATTTGGAAAACAAGTAAGTTTTGATACTCGCGTTACTGCAAGAGGGCTTCGCCAAACTTTTTAAGCCGAAATTGAGGTTTTATTTCGTACCCCAGCCAACCCCGTTTTCTCTTCTTAGAGAAGGGGTTGGATAGGGTATGCAAGTTAATACTCGGACCACATAATGGTTTTGAATACTTTTTTTTTAAAATATACATTTTAAATCAATTATCAATATTCTCCACGCATACATGTACTTATAATAGGAATAATATTTCTAACTTAATTTTGACAGGAAATGCAATTTTGGGGACATTTCATTGTTTTTTGATACTTTTACTGAGAATATTTGGATTTTTTTTTAAAAGAAACATATTACATCTGTTATCAATTTTCTCCACATATTTTGACTGTATATGAATTGACTTTTTATTTGAAAAATATTCCAAATTCCAAGCTGAATGTTGACAGTTAGGCACTATTTTGAAGATATCATCGTTTTTTAATAATTGCACTGAGAATTTTTGGGAATACGTTTTTTAAATACACATTTTACATCAATTTTACTAATTGTCTCTACATATTTTGACTCCATATATATTGGTTTGTTGTAGGAATACTATTTCAAGCTGAATGTTGACAGGAAAGGCAACTGTTTGGACATTTCATAGTTTTTTTGAATATGTTACTTGGATTGTTTTTAATATATTAAACAAAACAAACTGTTCACATCAATTATCAATTTTCTCCGGCATGAATTGACTTTTCACGGCAATGGTATTCCTTGTTGTTTGTAATGATATGGTTCACACTGTTTATCATTTACTTGTAAGTGTCGATTTTTATGGATGGCGGGAGCTATACAGTCCTGGTTCTAGCCAGGAAAAATGGGTGATTTCGTAAACATAGATATAATGCAGATAATCCTAAAAAGTAAAAAAACAAACTTCTTCCAACACTTGTCAGTCAGGTCATACTTTTAGTAACGTTACTGTTCAACGGTTGAATATATAATTCATGATAGTGATGCAACTAAAAGCTTTAAAATAAATGCTAGACATATTGCATAACTTAAGTAGATGGAAATCTTGCAGACACTATATCCATCGGCCTTAATGACAGTATTTATCAACAAGGAAATATTTCAAAAGATCCTAATATTGACATTGTTTCTACATTTTCTATTCAAAAGCGTAACTAACTATAGGTCTCAAAGTCGTAGGCGTAAAGGTAACATCAAACGTAAATCGCGTGTAATTATTTCAGTCGATGAATTACATACTATTTTTAAACAGTCTGGAAAGCACTCTATGCTTTCACGAATTACCTCTTTATCCATTTCTTCACTTAAGCTGATCGACGAGGAAGCAGATACAATTTTCATTCATACAGATCCCTTGTACAACATTGCTTCTATAATTCAAAGCTACACACAGCATGTTTTGCGTCCCCATTTTGACAAAGAGTCTGATCACGTCAGGCATTTTCTAAAAATACTATATCTTAATAAGAGTATTGCTTTCATTTACATGCCTATTTTTTTTCGAGACCATCATGTTGATTCTATCGCTAAATATTGAAAAAAATCCGAAAGTCCTGTAATGTGTTATAAGTATACCTTTTAGAAATATATTTTCAACTATAACAAAATAGTTTCAGGCCTTGATATGGTAAATAACACTCCTAAAGAATGTGAATGAAACACAATGTTTTATCTCCGGAACTCGGTAGCACTAATTCGTATACTCCAGTTCAATCTACTGAGGATGATGTTGTTTCAACACATATCACTCGGTGCGCTACTTTCAAGACTGAGGTAGACGAAACACAGAACAAATTGCCAACTATGTACTGGTTTCCTAAATTACATAAAAATCCATATAACGCCCATTTAATTTCGAATTCTAGTGCCTGCAACACCATAAATATCATAAACATCTCCAAACGTTTAACTTCTTGTTTTACTGCCGTTAAATTTTACGTTAATATAAATTGTGCTGAAACTGGGATTAATTTATTTTGGTCTGTTATAACTTCAGAAGAAGTTCTTTATAAAATTAATTTATAAGCATATACACAATACAACTGAGTCTGCTACTTTTCATTCTGTTTTGTTATAAGTAGAATAATTCTTAAGCCGGTGCTAGAAGGCGTGAGAGGTGTTGCACCTTATTATTGCCTGTCATGAACAGACTCAATAAAACCGAATCTGCTACTTTTCTCTATTGTTTGTGTTTGTTGCTTCCAACGAATCACCTTTTCAGTATTTAAAGTTGAGCAGGAAATGAACATTTCACAGAATACAGTAAACCCCAAAACACTCAAAACGACAAACATGAATAGCAATGTTAATAATGAATAAAGGCATATGACGTCACAAACACAAAATGGGTTGACAATAGGGCTACCGCCTTGGAACGCTCAGTAGCAAAAATGACCGCTGGGGGTTTAAACCAGGTTCTAGGGTGCACCAATCCTCACACTCGCCCTACTGTTATCCCAATAAAACAGGACAGTGTAAATAATGAAATCCCCGCCATGAATTATTCTCTAACCAACAAGGCAGAATTAATAGGCAGTATAAATAAAACACATAGATGGTCGTGTATATATAAATACAAAAAAAAAACAATAGCCTAGAAAGCCACAAAGAAGGTACTCAATGACTTGGCAGAAGCCAGATCAACAAGAAAAATAAAACCATTAAGGGCACGACACGACAAGATTGCAGACAAACATCTAACGTCACCGTCTTTTTGGGCGTTAGGTAGTACGTCATCATAGGGCCCACAGCCTGTCCGGTCATCGCACGATTAAAGAGTAAAGCATAGTGGCGAACTGTAAATTGGTCCACCACCAAGCATGCAGTGCATTGCAATATGATAGGGTCATAGCATCTTTTGATAAACCTTTTAACAATTTTAACAAAGACAGTATGAAAGTGATCATGACCAAGGCTCTTACGAAGTTTGTAAATCGCGTCAATTCAAGGGAATTACATCTTTTAATTTCCTCAGAATCACAGGCAGCAATGTATTATGTAGTATTATTGTTTCCGTCCTAACAACTTAAGGATGGTGTCTGGGCGAGTTTTGTCATTTTCAAGTCTTAGAATTGTATAAAGAATTGCAGCATAATTGTATTTGACAGAATTGTTCCATCGTTTGCATCTAGTAGATACGGACATAATGTGGGATTTAAGTAACAGTATTTGTTTTTCACAATTTTTACGCCATTTGTGACCATTTTTTGTTATCACGAAAATACAGGGAATGGGTATCTCTGATTATAATTTATCCTTTTATCATAGAACAAATTTAGTTTTTGTTTTTAAATAATGGAATACATATACAAAAGTATACACTGAACTAATTGTATACTCGACCTCCAAGTCAACATTTTGTGTATGATATTTTACAGGAACTACATCTAACAAAACATGGCACTGTATGAGTATATATGCCGAATGCTATAACATATTCGATAAACAATACTGTTAACGGTGAACTTTAGATGGTAAAGGACGCTCTTAACAACGTGTCACTTATTCAATTAACTTTGAAAACGAATAAAACGACGTTAGGCGTAGCTTATTTTTTTACGCCTAACGTCGTTTTATTCAAGGTTTCTTAAGCTACATGTCGACACAAATGCACAATATGCAAATAAATGAGAAAAAACTCTGTTCGAATGTATAAACTGTATTTCCCATCAACACGATATGGCATTACATGTTCAGTTCTAAGTTCTTAAATTACTGTGTTATTTTAAAGTAGATCAGGTTTACGATACTTAAATATTCACACACGGATGAAGTTTATGGTAACCATAGCCCTGATGGAGTAGACTTTTAGTTATACACAGGTTACAAGTACCATAGTCTCCATTACGCTACACGATCTTAAAAAACAATAATTAAGAAACGTATAACCCATACGAAGTTGTTTGGAAAACATCCCCTTCTATGTGAGGATAATACACAATGTAACAATTCATCTGATATCATACTGCACCCAATACATTTTATCAGTAACTCTCTCAGGTTGTCCTGACATCTGGCAATAACAGGTAAGATGTTAGTGTTAATAGTACAAAAACAAAATCAAATGCACAGAATCATAAACACTGGACGACGTTTATCCAAATTTAGTATTCAGCCAATGTAAAAGACAATGTAATTTTTGCTGAATGGTGATACTAAAACACTTTAAACTGACCAATACATATTTAGGCCTTATATGTATTGAATACAACATAGTTTGTTATAGCGTACCTTTTGAATCATATGTAATTTGTAGTAAAACAATGTACCGTATCTAATTATACTTTGTTGTTCATTCACCACTAGACTATATTTAAGGGGAAAAAAAGACTAACGCAAACGTACATAGTAAACAAATGCTTCTATATTCAATGTTTAAAATACCATGATGAGGATAGATAAACTAAACCTTTATCAGGGACTCTCCATCTGTTCTAAATATAGAGCAACATCAGGTAAACTGTTTGATTTTAAAACATTAACGTGTTGTCTATGAATGAAAAGGTTGTCAATATTTCGCAAAATCTGGTTTAAAATCGATATACAGAACCATCTATCTTTGTAATGAGACGGAAGACATTTGCCAGATGATAATTCAATTCTACCGGAAAATCAATTCACCGAAATTCCCAAGCCAGTCGTGGAAGAATACAAGTCACGCATTTCTTTATAAGAATCGTTCATGGGGTAATTGTTTTTATCGGAACCGAGGCTCTGCCGAGATTCCGATTAAAATAGTTATACCGAGAGTTGGAATTTCCCTGTCTGAACAGGATACCTATGATTAATTCTTGTTCCCGCATATAATTTACATTCTGCACGTTGAAGTTACCAACTACTAATGTTTTGCATGTATATTTACGTTTGTCTTCCCCATGTGTAAGATCAGGCTTTTCATCACGCGGATAACCGTATCCGGTATGCAAGCATGTTTTTTTCTAGGGCTTTCCATTTCGCGTATTAACAAATTTGTATCGTCTCGTGATACTTTGGTGTATTTATTTTGTTCTTCATTACGACAATCTAGCTCTTAACTACGTTCAGCGAGTGACTCGGCTCGAACATTTCGTCGAAACTTCGTCGATAGTAACACTGTTACAATGTGAAGGATGCAGCGCGCGAGAGGCCCGATACGTGGGCAGTATATGTGTTTTATACAAAGAACCAAATCCATATCCTGCTCTCGGGGCAACATAATTATAGGAATGGATTTGTTTCAGAAATTCATAGCCATTTCCACATGGGCACACATGACCGTATCTTTAGAAATTATTTGGTAACAAACCGTATTTACAGAAGGGAAAACACGTTTAATAACAAAATAACCTATCATGTGGTCCTATATAATGTACTAAATGAACATTAGTAAAACATAATAAATAAAATAATAAGATTTATTATACCTCACACAAAACGCCCATGCTAAATACCCATAGACAACACTATGTAATGTCTTACTATCTGACGCGAGGGTGATATTGCAAGGTGTAGTAAATTGCAGGATGATAGTAAAAATAGATGCGCATCTTTGGTGCACTCTGTTTCAATGTCATCGTCGGGACAGTATGGTGAAAATGATATATATTTTAAAATATCATAACTTCGAATGTAGTTTACCGAGTTCAATAAATATTTCCAGTGCATGGTATAACTTTCATAGCAACGTTTTGAGAAAAGTTGTTTTTGAAACAAATCAACAAATCCGGCAAAGTGAAATTTGTACTGAAAATAAACCTTATTTTCTCCCGAGGGGATTTCGGTTTAATAAAATAAATATCACATTCATGAGAGGGTGATAGTAAGAATGTTTACCCTTCGGATATTTATTATCACCCTCGCATGAATGTGATATTTATATAATATCAGCTGCAAGCATCACAATCCATTGCACGGAGCCACCTCCGATTTTCCTTCTGTCCACCCACCTACAGATACAGATAGAAGAGGGCTGCTCCCCATATAAATATATATTAATACAAAAATGAAATAAAATCAAAAACATATATGTGTATGACCTGGAAGAAATAAATAATCAACAATCAGTGCTTATTGTTTATATAAAAATAAGTATAAAAGTCGAATAAGAAATGCAGCTTTCACATAACACAGTGTAAACCCCAAAACACGCAAAAAGACAAACATGAATATCAGTGTTAATAAGGAATAAAGGCATATGACGTCACAATTACAAAACGGTTTGTCAATAGGGCTACCGCCTTGGAACGGTCAGTGGCAATAAAGTCCGCTGGGGGTTTAACCAGGTTCTAGGGTGCACCAAACCTCACACTTACCCTATTGTCATCCCGATAAAACGGGACAGTGTAAATAAAGGAATCCCCGCCATGAATTATTCGCTAACCAATAAGGCAGAATTAATAGACAATATAAGTAAAAAGATGCTCGTGCATATATGAATACAAACAGAAATATCCATGAAAGAAGGTACTCAGTGACTTGTCAGAAGCCAGAGCAACAATAGAATAAACCACTGAGGGCACGACAAGACACTATTGCAGACAAACATCAAATGTCACGGTTCTTTTGGGTTTTAAGTAGACGTCATTATAGGACCCACAACCTGTCCGGCCTTCGCACAATTAAAGAGGAAAGCAAAGTGGCGAACTGTAAATGAGTTCACCACCAAGCATGCAGTGTGTAGCAAAATAATGTCATAACCTCGTTTGATAAACCTTTTAATACGTTTAACAAAGATAGTATGAAAGTGATCATGACCAAGGATCTGACGAAGAGTATGAGAGTTGACCTTTGGAGTTTGTAAATCACGTCACCATAGAAGTCAGATTGTGATAGTCCTTGTCTCAAAGGAGTCTGACCGTTCACAATCAGTCTGGTGGATTTCCTGACCTCTTTCAGTTAATCAGGCAATTTGCCAGAACAGGATACGACACTTTAGTATTACAACGCACTTAATGCTTGGTGACTGATTGTCTGACCAGACCACCTGGTTGTACTCCATGATTAAACCTTGTGAAACCCTGAAAGGGAGGCTGGTGCATGAACTTTCGTTACTCGGGTTTTCTGAAAGTACCCAAGGTTGGTTTTGGCTTTGGCTGCAACTGCTGTGGATATTCAGTTCAATTCTGGGAACATCCTGATGTGTTTCTAACTGTATGTTTTTATACAGTAATAAAATAACATATACGTGTATAGTTTACTAGTTTCTCAGGGTGTGGATTTTATTGTCAGATATTTTTTTTGATGGGATGTGCTTTTATGTACACTGTCTTGTCAATTTGAGCGCTGAATACAGGATAATAGCGAGGCTGTGTACACATAAATTCGATTTAAGCTAACCAATAGGCATTTAAGTTATCACCTACTGACAGTTCCAAGTCGGTAATCCTGTCTTCAGAACTCGTTGTGTTATGTATTGTACTTGTCATTGTACATTTAGTTTTGTCCTTATTTGTTGTGCAGCGCGGACCTGCTGATAATCGAAAATTGAGCTTATATAATGAAATACAGTCTTTGAGAATAAATATATCTAAAGTAGTTTCTTGGAGATTAGCCAGTTCACATACCGCCTTCACCAGCACAACAATAGATTATATTATTCCGTGCTTAAAATTGTAATTTTAACTTTTATTATTCTCCAGAGTCCGTCTCGTGAACGTCAACTGAAATTAAAAACAGAAGGTGCAGATGGCGCAATCTAAAAATATACACGTATGGCAGTAGAAGCTGGGGAACGATTTTCCGGTAAGAAATAATTACATATAAAATATAATTACATGTCTTGCGAGGATTAAAACCGAGATTTCTAAATGAGCAGAATCGATAATTCCTACTGGAAATATTCCCATCTGCCAGAAGTTTCTGCCATCCAGACACACTCGATCAAGCTGACTGCGAGCGCTAGCGAGCGTCTATACGCGTGGTTCATTACACTATTTGACCGATAGACGGCGCCAAACGTCAAATGGGATGTGTGTACGTCCTTATTAAATACACAATAAGCTTCGTTTTTCTGTAGTTTCTCCAAAATGATGTTTAAAATTTATTTTTTTAGCAATAATCGTGATCCGCTGACTTTGTTTGGGATAATATTATTGCACAACATTGCGAGTAACGTCACGTAGTTTTTGACGCCGTCGTGACACAGGGGTGATTCCCATAACAAACTAAAGTTGAACAATCAGCGGACTGTGATTTTTTTGTCCACACCTCGTTTTGATGTCACAAATTTTAAAGAAGCTTTACTCTAGACCATCGTGTGGACTTCTTTAAGAGAAATCTCGCGATAGGTCTGGATGATCGATACTAACTTGCCAGAGGTTTCGGAATATTGTTTTACTTTGTTTCCTTAGACTATTTAAGTAATGAATAATTGACAATTACAGCTGCGTGCGAAAGCGAAATTGGACAATTTGAGAAAATGGGGTTAATTAGCGAGTGACGTAGTACTATTTTGTAATCCATGTCATGTTTCCGAATAGGTACAAATGAACTGGGACCGATAATACATTCTCAAGTAAATTGTATACCACGGCACATTTTGGATATTCATTATATAGTACCTTACTATAAATAGTAACACGTTTTAGTAGAAAAGCAATGATTATCAGTCCTTTTTTAAATCCATAATCGGCACATTGTGCCATTATGGCTTATAGAAAATCAGCTCAGTAGCAACAGACTGTCTGTAAGAAAAGACGTTAACGTCATCAAGCAACACGAATTCAACGTCATCAAGCAACACGAATTCAACGTCATCAAGCAACCCACAGACGTCATAATGGAGAGCTATAGAGTGGACGTTAAAATCTCAAATGGAATTGTCATTATCCAGTAGGTCGAAATGTTGTTTTTTTCTTCAAATAAACGTTCGAACGTTCAAACAAATCATTATAGCCAAATGCGGTTTTTAAAAACAGACAAAGCAGAAAACTGATTTAAAGTAGATCTAACTTAATAATTTAAGGTTATCGTTTTTATTTTTATTTGTTTTGAAAAAATAAATGTTTGCATCTTAGGCTACAAGTTTAAAGTGTACTGTTTATGCTTGTTCTTCTCCATTTGTAGTAAGATATGTAATAAAAAGGCAAATTTACGTCCGTGGTGAGCCTTTTGTCGATAATTGCACTCATAGTGCATATCCCTTGGGCCTTATGATGCGCTGTGAAAAACTAGCTAAAGTATGGTATTTAACATTTATTTTCAAAAAATATAATTTATAACTTAATTTTCACGATTATTGTTTTTTATGCGGACGTCCCTTATTGACAAACTCATGGTAATTAAGCTGTATATAATTATCAGTAGACAGGCTTTGTGTAAATCAGTTTATTAAATGAATGTTTTATAGCATATAATACGCTATAGTCACAGAATTTTACATTCCCTATAAATTATATATTATTTTGTGGTGATGATATTGAAAACATTTGTGAGGTTGTTGCATTCATTTGAAAACAAATGCATATGCTTAACATCGTTATCTATGTGCAAATTACGTACGTTCGTGGTATTTTTGAAGAAAAACCATCAACAGCACTCACTAAAGTTTGAATATAATCATGTTAATACAATGAATGACATATTAAGATTTAATCAGAACGGTTTGCAGCACCTTCTGAAACACTGAAATAGGAGATTGGTTCATGAAATTTCGTCCCTCGGGTTTTCTGATCGTACCCTTTGGCTGCAATTGTTGTGGTTGTTCAGTACACTTTTCTAGATAGATTCTGTGTAATCATGTGTTGTTTATATATTTTTCTGAATGTGGACTTTATTGTTAGATGTTTTCTTTTGATGAGATTCACCCTTATCTTATTTGTGTTGTCTATTTGGGCACTGACTACAGGATAATGTACACTTAAAGTCGATTTAAATTTACTATAGCTCTATATAAGGCTACTGAGCGTGTACTGAAAGGAAATGGGAGTGGTTTAACACCTGGTTTACTACCTGGCCATTTTCAAGCCCGTGAAACATCTTCAAGCTCGTGAAACATGGCAGGAAACACGTATTTAAGCCAGATTTATAGCAAACATTTCATTTCTTTATCTGCGATCGACAAAGTAACATAAAAAATAAACACCCATTCACCGAAAAATAGTATTGCCTTTGCGAGTTTTAAACCAATGACTTTCGGACTGACAATCACTACGCTTTGCCATTGGGATAATCCAGTCAGTTGATCAATAAAGTTATTTTTATCGATATACGGTTAGCATTGTAGACGTTACCCTTTGTTCACTTTGCGTGTGTGTGATTCAATGCATTTCTAAGTGCATACGTACTCCAAAGACCTTTGGAAATCAAACGCCCCAAAAACACATATATTACAAATTCCAACATTGAAATAGTACACCTCGAAAATATACTGTGTACTTTTTGTTGAAATAATCTTGCGAAACAATCCAAAACCCATTATTAAACGAATTGATAGGTAAAACGAAAAGTAGTATTTAAGTTGTATCCTTAGCCTAACGACTATGTATGCGGATTGACAATCAGGAGGTCTCGAGTTCCAATCTCGTGTTGAGCGAATTATTGTGTTTTTTTTTATCGATACTGCGGATTAACAATGATGTCCTGGTATTGGGTTCTCTCCTAATATATGGGTTTACGGCCATGTTTTTGTGTTGTCTTATATTGCCTATTAATGCTGCCTTATTGGTTAGAGAATAGTTCATGGCGGAGATTTCTTTATTTACACTGTCCCGTTTTATTGAGTTGACAGTAGGGTAAGTGTGAGGTTTGTTGCAGCCTAGAACCTGGTTTAAACCCCCAGCGGCCTTTTTTTGCCACTGACCGTTCCATGGCGGTAGCCTTCTTGTCAACCCTTTTGTGTTTGTGATGTTTTATTTGGCCTTTTATTCATCCTTAAATTTGTTCTTTGTTTCTGTGTGTGTTTGTGGTTGACTGCCGTCCTTGAATGCTGCTTTTCCTGTTCGATTTTTATATCTATATTTACAAACTTGAATTTGGTAGTAACCCAAGCGTAAGACCCCTCCCATTTGCTATAGGTATACGCCCACACGTTGTATTATTGTGCTGCCTTGTTGTCAGAGAATAATTCATGGCGGAGATTTATTTATTTACACTGTCCCGTTTTTTTTTGGATGACAGTAGGGTAAGTGTGAGGTTTGGTGCACCCTAGAATCCGGTTTAAACCCTGTTTTGCCACTGACCGTTCCAATGCGGTAGCCCTATTGTCAACCATTTTGTTTTTGTAATGTCTTATTTGACCTGTTATTCATCTTTAAAGTTGTTCTTTGTTTCTGTGAGTGTTTGTGGTTGACTGTCGTCCTTGAATGCTACTTTTCCTGTTCGATTTGTATATCTATATTTAAACTACCTGTAACAGGTAGGCCATATTAGCTACTGACCATTTCAGGTCGGTAACCCTATCTTCACCAATAGTTGTATTGTGCATTGTCCGTTTTATTGTGTTTCATATGCTCTGTGTTTGTAGTGCAGTGCGGAGCTACGTAGCCATTATATGTGGGTGCTATGATTTCTGTAGGACTGTGTGCCTGATTTTTATAACAGTATATCTTTTTCAGACGAAACAACTATACGAGGGGCATTAAAAAGGTTTTGAGACTGGCCTCGTAAAAATAACATGTTTATGGATAAATTTTCTATTTTAATCCTTCAAAGTATTCGCCCATAACAAGAATATACGACATATCCATGACCGGAAAGCCGCAGAGTAGTCTCCCCTTCAGACGCTGATGAACCGCCCTACCAACGGCCTTTCTCGAGTTATAACGACATAAAACGAGCATCCTTTTCAGCTTTGGAAACATAACAAAGTCACACGTACTAAGATCCGGCGAGTATGTTGGGTGTTTAAGCCATAAAACATATTCATCTCGAAGAAATTGATGTACTATGCAGTACTGTTATGTGCAGATGTATGAGATGTATGCCCTTTAAACCACTCCTTGGACGAAGTTTAACATACTGATCTTTCACTGATTTTAAGACCTTGTCCCTATAAAACTTTCCCGTAACAGATTTTCCTAGAGCACTAGGTATCTGCAAAATTGGACTATTTGAATTGAAGAAAATAGTGAAGAGAACGTTCATCGAACGTTTTGTCCTTTTGGCAATTACGAGTCTTTCTTGCCATTTTCTCAGCCATGGCTTATTATTAATCCGTCGTTGAGGTTCACGATAATATATCCATGTCTTTTAACCTCCTTTCATCGGTCGCTTCGTTAAAATCTAAAGAACACGTCCCATTGATATGCCCACTTACGAAGCTATCTCAGAAATAGTATATCTTGTATCTTCCTTTACCAGAGCCTCAACAGCTGCGATGTTTCTTGAACACAATGAAGTCTTCGGTCTTCCGACACGGTCAAGATATTTGACGTTAGGTATTCCCTCCTCTTTAAACACATTCAACCACTGTGTAAACTGTGACGTTTGAAACAGAAGAATGCCCATAAATGCTTTTAACTTCATGAAGGATTTATTTCCCAGAAATATTTAATGCGCAACGGTTTTTATATAAGTCCTAATCTCCGCTTTTCCTCTGGTTTCATATTTACTATAGAAAATGGTCAGTGTATATGAGTACGCTCTTTTCAAAACCGTATAACTCTATAATCACTTGACGAATTGTGATAACATTTTCAGTAAACTCAATTTCTACGGAGGCGCATCTGTCTCAAAATCTTTTGAATGCCCCTCGTAATATAGATTTTGTATAAGGGGAGATACTTATAATTGAGAAGTGTTGATTTATTAATTGATAAGTAAGCATACATTACATACTGAAAGAATACTTCCGATAAATATGAATCAGAGATGGATGCTTTCTGTTTGAACTTGAATAACACGTTACCATTTGTATTGTGATTTAGCATATGTTTAAACGTGTGTAAATATATACTGAAAGGAAAAAGAAATGCATGATAAAAAAAATGCATACACTTCACTGTTTTATACATCTAATTGCACGTAATATTCCAGATATATATCAACGTGTTTTGTACAAAAAGGGAATACAATTAAGTACATAAAGGACACCTTTGTCATGTAGTAGACCTTTTAATCAAAGTGTACTTTGTTACCCGAAATTCATAAACGTTGAAGTTTCGCTTGAAAATGTCAAGCCATTTCAATATTGTGTTTAATGTTAAAAGATTGCAAATTGTTTAGGCCTATGTTTGCTCACCTGCTTGAGCCAAATGCGCATTCTGTCGATAATGAAACTTTAAAGGGGTAACCATTGGTGTGTTCGGTGCTGTTTAAACACTATTTCCGAAAGGACAGGCCTAATGTCACCCTGTACCATTCCATTAGCAGTAGCATATCAAACATACAATATATAGCGGAAATACCCATTAGGCGTTTCTTTTTCCTTTCAGTACATAAACGGTAATTAACCAACACCAACAATATAAATATAGGGATTTGTTTTACATTTAGCTATTTTGTATTGTTTTAATTCGCAAATCTTTCAACAAATATCAATAATAAATTGAAACGTAACTATAGTATGTTGGCAAAGAAATACACTCGTATTCTACTTCCAAATAATTTACTATAACTTGTAATTATTATGCCAAATATTCGTGTTTAAACTTTTTTCAATTCAGTGCTGATGTATAGGCCATAACTATTACATAGGATGCATACTATATTGTTAAATCATTGCGTGGTCCGATTAACTTTCATACCCCATCCAACTCCTTCTCCTAGAAGCGAAAACGGGGTTGGTTGGGTTTGAAATAAAACTTAATTTCGGCTTAACAAGTTTGCGTATTTTATAATTAAAAAAGAAATATAAGAAGATCGGACAGGGCAAGTAGCATTCAAGGAGGACAGTCAACCACAAAACACAGAAACAAACATGGAAACAGACAAACAAGAAGACAAATGTAATAATAAAAGTAAACGACATACAAACACAAAAGGGTTGACAATAGGGCTACCGCCTTGGAACGGTCACTTGGAACGGCAAAGTAGGCCACTGGGGGTTTAAACCGGTTCTAGGGTGCACCAAACCTCACACTTACCCTACTGTCATCCCATTAAAACAGGACAGTGTAAATAAAGAAATCCCCGCCATGATTTAATCTCTAACCAACAAGACAGCATCAATAGGCAATACAAGTAACACACAAATATGCTCGTGTAAATATAATACAAAAACCAATAGCCTAGAAGGCCACAATGAAGGTACTCAATGACTTGGCAGAAGCCAGAGCAGTAAGAGAATACACCATTTAGGGCACGACAAGAAAGATCATGTACAAACATTTAATAGGTAATTTTAAACAGGTTAACGCATTATATTTGAGTTAAACATGTTAAACGTGTTTTATTGTCGAAATATCCGTTATAAAATCCTGCTAATGTAAGCTTTCTCATCACTTAATGATTAAGGCGGGACCACGTAATGTATGCGTGCAATTTTCTTTGGAAAAGTACGTACTTAAAATGTATGTTTCTACAACAAGTGTAACAGAAACGGACAACATATACAAGTGCTAGAACAAAGAACAATTACGTACACTTATGTTCGTATTTATCGCAGATGTTTATCTGTTTACTAGTCATCTTTACATTTCACAAACAAATTTTCTTTAGAAATCATACCTAGCTTATGCCATCAACCGTATTTGTATTAAAAATAATCAATTAATTTAGTTCCATGGCGAGAACATTAATATATGCCCCAGCAGGAGTTATACTAAAAAAGTAAAATAACAATAAATCTCGTACCTTCGTACTTGACTTAACAGCTATAATCATTCTTTGAGGGTTTCTTTGAGAGTTCATAACACAAAAATGGCTATTAGAAAGTAATTACATCGCTTATTTTTTATTAATTATATTCTGGTAATATGCCCGATATTCCATTAGAACTATTATTTTGCAATAAATCATGTGTATGCTGTCATTAACAGGCTCTGAGAAATGATTGAAGACGCACATCTAGTCATTCCTGTGTAAGAGTCCAGTTTACAATCAATATTACCCTCAAAATACAGCCAACCTTTGCATCATTCTACCGATAAATGAAAATATTATATTTTATGTCGGTCGTCTAAAGGCAGTAAATTAATGCTATATCGTACTAAAAAATTATAAAAATATCGGACAGGGAATGCAGCATTCAACATGTTCAAGGAGGTCAGTAAGCCATAAAACACAGAAACAAACACGCAAACAGACAAACAAGAAGGCAAAAGTAACAATAAATGCAAACGACATCACAAACACAAAAGGTTGTTTTTTATTAATTCAATATACAACAGCCACACAAAACATTTAACAATCATAACATTACCGCAAGATAATACATTTAACCTTTGTAAAGTGTATTATCTGAGTTCGTAGATAAGAGACTTAAGAGAAATAATAGTTTTCAACTTGGATTTCTCAGGTTATTGAGTTCATATTTCCACGCCTGGAAACACGTTAAATAGTTATGTTCAACTTTACATCAATGCACAATGCCTTTTACATTGTACACTTGTCATCTTTAGAACAAAAGTATCATCACATATTTCATTATATCGTTAAGTTTGTAAACATTTTTAGGGCCAAGGGTTATCGTTACCATAAATTTCGTAAAACCTTTGCAAAATTGTATTATCGTAACCCTGATCTTCTTTCCAAATATAAAAGTAATTTAAGAACTCTTCTGCGACAAGTACTATCACATCCTGACTTCTATGGTGACGTGATTTTCAAATTTCATAAGATCCTTGGTCATGATCACTTTCATACTATCTTTGTTAAACGTGCTAAAACGTTTTTCAAAATAGGTTCTGACACTATAATTTTGCAACGCACTGCATGCTTGGTGGTGGACCCATTTACAGTTCGACACCATGCTTACCTCTTTCATTATGTGATGACCGGACAGGCTGTGGACCCTATGATGACGTCTACCTAAAGCCCAAAAGGACGGTGACGTTTGATGTTTGTCTATCGTCTTGTCTGTTTATTGTCTTGTTGCTTTGGCTTCTGCTAAGTCATTGAGTACCTTCTTTACGGCTTTCAAGGTTATTTTTATTTTTTATTTATATATACATAAGCATGTTTGTGTTTTACTTATATTGCCTATTAATGCTGTCTTGTTGGTTAGAGAATAGTTCATGGCGGGGATTCCTTTATTTACACTGTCCAGTTTTATTGGGTTGACGGTGGGGGTAAGTGTGAGGTTGGGTTCACCTTAGAACCTGGTTTAAACCCACCAGCGGCCTTTTTTGTCACTGACCGTTCCAAAGCGGTAGCCCTATTGTCAACCTTTTTGTGTTTGTGATGTCTTATTTGGCCTTTTATTCATCTTTAAATTTGTTCTTTGCTTCTGTGTGTGTTTGTGGTTGATTGTGATCCTTGAATGCTGTTTTTCCTGTTAAATCTATATTCAAAAGAAGGGTACTATGATTACGTTCATTAAATAGGGACTGTCAAAACAAGGCAAACTCACAAGCGATGCCTATATTTGTTCCATCTTTGCCGGATATTACATCATTAGACCCAACATGTTATTAAGCATATTATTAAATAAGAAACTGAGGAATTTAGAAGTCAGTCAGGTGATAGTGAACACAAAAAATAATAAAAAATAGTATCAAAGAAGAAGATTTGGAAATTGCCGTACACGATATATACAAACAATATTGCAGTCAGTGAGCTTGTTCATGAATAATTATTGTAGTGAAACATGCGTAATACCGTTCACGCCCTCTAGCCGTGGGTTGAATAGAACTCAATACGATTAATCATGGCTATAATAAGCCACATTTACCAGATATCTACTAGTCTCGAATCCATGAAGCCTACCCAATTCCTCAGAGGACGGTAGCATATGATGTTTGTCTGAAATCATGTCTATTTGTACCCTTGTGCTTGTGATGTCACATGCCTTATTAAAATTGTAGCTATTGTTTGTTTTATAGCGTGTTTTCGGTTAAAAACTATTTTCACTAAAACTACTTAAAAAAAATAGATAAAAAACAACAGGGTTGCTTCTAGTGCACAACCCTCTTAAAAGGACAACCTCGCTATTTTATTATACTTTCTAGTACGGACAAACAATAATGGATGTTGATACATGAACGGGACGTAAGACTTCGTCATTAAATAAGTAATTATTTAACGTATGCATATATAAGGTATAATAAAAATTGGTATTGGCTTCTGGTTTATTTCCGATGAACAGGCTGTTCTCCTAAACTATTGTACGAAAGGCCCCAGCCTTTTTTCGCTTTTAGCACTTTGATTTAAACTTGAAGAAGTTCATAGAACTGGTTGCAGGTTATAATTCGAAAAAATAAAAATGATTACAAACAATCAGTAAATTGCAAAATAACGTTTTCAAAACCGAATTAAATAAATCAACGTAATAATGAATTTTGATCTTAAGGGGTTACTGTCCACTTTTCTATAATCCCAGTGAGATTGCATTTTAGGAAAAGAAAAAACTAGAAGGGTGTTCCATGGAACACCGGTGTCGCCTGCCGTTTGCTTATGTTATCAAGTATAATATAACTATACGGTGGCATGACTCTGCCAAAATATATGTCAGAGTTATTGGACATGTTTAACGACATTCCTTGAGGTAAAATGAAGATGTCTCCTTCTTCTTCTTATTCTTCCAAGATGAAAAAGATGTGTGTGACGTTTAATGAATATAGGTCAAATTCTGACCAAGGTTATGTCGCAGGTTTAGGTTGCGATATCCTAAATATAGCGAAGGCTTGGCCATGCCCATTTCCAGGAGTGACCTCAGTCAGAAGTGAAAGGTCACACAAATTAAAACATGCCAGATAAATGTTTCAAAATACATTTTCAGAGTTGTTATTAATTAATAAATAGCATTTATTAAAATGAGAGCATTTATTTTTTACAAATTGTATTTTTTAAACATGAAATTGTGAGATTAACCCCACTCAAAAACAGGTAAATCTTTACTGCTGTTTTGCGTGTAAACAAATATGGCGGCCCATGGAAAGTTCTGTAGGGGAAACATGCTGAATTTTAACTTTTAGCACGTTGGACGTGTACTTACCTTGAAAATAAGACACATCTTTTTAAATTTGTATTTTTAGTTTTATGTTTTATCTTCGGAAAGCTTGCATTGTGGCCTATGGGAAAGCAATTAGTGTACCGCAAGCTATATGCAGAATGAAAACATACTACATGGTCAACAATTTGGCCCGCAGTCTTAAACTTATTGCTGTATTTCATGTGGAATTTTAATTAACATCTTAATGACTTATAATGATCAACAGACATACTGATGCATGAAGAAAATATCAACAAGAAATGATCATGCTTGAAAGTAAGGGGTGCTATATTGTACTTAGACTGCAGAAAATATACATAGACTTTGGTATTAAAGCGTGTACATTGGTACGCATGGACGCCTAACGCATAGCTACGTATCCCAAACATGTGCATGTTATATCAGCCATGTTGTTGTAGAACTAAGCAATGATTCCTCTTTTGTGGGTGGGTTCGTCATGTTAGATTATATCAGAAATGTCGACAGACTGGGCCGGGCCAAAAATCGAAAAAATCTTGATCTTGCATGAAATGACATCATTGTATTTTTCTCTCATTCTGACGAGTACGTAATTTGTCTATTTGTATTCCAGTTATTTGCATGCAGTTTTATTTGGGGTCTTTAGTTTTTTTAAGAAATACGAAAATAATTCTGGCTATTATATAATGTGTATGCGTGTACCGTAAATGATTGCTCGACAGCCTTATGAGCATCTTCTTGGCCTGTTTTATAACCTAGTATTATTTTACATTTTCTTGTAAATTAACTTTACATGAATTTTCATGAATTTACATGAATTATTACAACAATTTACATTACTTACTAGATGAATTTACTTGAAATTACACATGCATTTACACTACATTCTCTCGTTACACTATGAGATTGTCCATTTTTTTAAACGAGAACTGTGTCTTATGTTGGAAACAATGTTACCCTGATCTCGCATTAATCGTACACATTTTTTGTACTAAATGGGAGCTTTTTCACACAAAAAAGTCAAGGAAAGAATGAGAGCGATACTCGATCAAAACTTTTTTTTTTCGGGCTCTCTTAAAATCAGCGCAATGTTGAGCAATATGGCACATGCAGTGGCAATTCGGCATTCTTTCCTAGGCTTCATTCCCACCCGAAAATGGATGTAAGGAATGGATAAATATAAACTTTGCAACGTTATTGCTATCAATCCAAGTACTAATTCGAGGAGCATTCTCGGACATGCTCAAAGCCTTTTAAGGATTTCGACAGCCTTTTAACGATTATGACATGATATATAGCGTCGTACAAAGCCCTCCTTGCCAGTTGTTGTTTTCTAGTTTCATTTTTATAAGTCCTTAGTATGGCCAGGACGTCTATCTACAGTCTCTGGTATCGCCCAATCAGGGATCGATTCACTCGACCTTCCGCATGCGATGCAGATGTTCTTCCACCATATCGTCGCCGTGGTCTTCTTCAAGTAAAGTTAACCTTACACTTTAATGTTCGTATGGAAATAGAAAAGTTATTGATTAAATAGTATATATGACTATACGCCTACCTCTGAAAGTAACACATGGAACCTTCTCTTCCATATGCCAAATGTTCTTTCAATAGTGACCCGTGTACTAGTAAGCGCCCGCTGGTACCTCTGTCTTGAAAGAGTATCTGCCAGTAAGACAGCAACTCAATCATATTCATTGACAACTGCATGGTTCTATTTCGATCATTCAAATTATTCTCAACAGAAAGCAAGCATAAACATATAATCCATCTAAGATTTTATGAAAATTCATGTGATAAAGCCTTTTTCTTTAGGTTTTCAACTGTTTGTTTAAAAGTTGCGATACCCCTCCCCCCTCCTCACACACACTACCACTCCCGCCCCTACACACTTCAGGTAAAGAGTGAATAACT
Source organism: Cyrtodaria siliqua (assembly GCA_037043455.1). NCBI lineage: Eukaryota > Metazoa > Mollusca > Bivalvia > Adapedonta > Hiatellidae > Cyrtodaria > Cyrtodaria siliqua. The sequence goes on along the minus strand of JAWPHD010015155.1, from coordinate 29,657 downwards.
ATGGAATTTAGGAAAAAATACGCTACTCCCCGCACCCACCATTCCTCACCCACACACCCACTCCAACCCCTACACACCTCACGTAAAGAATAATTATGGAAATTCAGGAAAAAATAGCGTTAATTTAATTTCGAACTTTTAAACAAAGTTTGTTCCCCACTCCCATCCTCACTCCTCCCACACCCACCCACAACCGCAACCGGAAATCCTGTATCTGCAGAAATAGGGAGTTTAAGATGTTTACAAATACTTACGCACTATCTCCAAGAATGACCCCATCCGACAAAGTACAGTGAGTCTGTTCAAGCTTTTGTCTCAGTTCTGACGTCCTAAATATATGGCTATCATGTGAGGATACCGGCCAACTTGCACACATACTTGCGAACTTTCCTGAAAGTAATATAAATGAATATAACAGTTACTTAATAGGTAGAAGTCCAATAGTACTCTTTTTTTGTTTGGATTAACATTCTTTATGTATATATATATATATATATATATATATATATATTATATATCATTTATATTTTTTCGAGGACTGGTAATGGGTATATTTTTTAAATAATGATGAGCAAAAACAACAAGATTTTTCAATGTGTACGATATGGTTGGGTTTCAACAAGACCAAACTCACATGTAACATAAACTAAATACTTAATATTTTTTATCTTAATCTACTTAATGTATGTGTGTGTGTTGTGGGTTGGGGTGGGGGGGGGGGTTGGTGGGGGTGAGGGTCTGTGACATCCAAATTATACTGGTGGAGGCTGGTCCACTCCAAACCCCCTGCCTTCCTACGCCTATATTTCCTCAAATACATAATATCATAATTATGTCTGTACCAGTACAAATTATACTTCACACCTAACAGAAACTATTCACTACTTCAACTTCGTATATTTTATCAGTGATGTAAGCATAATTTAAAATATTGCAAGAAATAGAGTATTGACCTTAATTTTTGCAGGTTTTAATCACGATTGTGTACGGAGGTTGCAAACAATGATGAGGCTGAACTGTTACAGTTATGCTAACGGTACTGCAGGCATGTAATGGAAACGTAACTTGTAAGAATCATTTGTTTTACAAGTTGGTTCATGTGGGTAGGATGATATAAACAAACAATAAACATACCTTAATCGTCGCAAACCGCCTGAACGTTGATACTGAGGAACCCTTTCCTGCTGACATAAATGGTTCATCTTCTGAAGGTGCTTGAATCCAGATATGGGTGGAATAAATGCAGCCAACAACATTTGGATGTCGTTGCTTTACGAAAAAACCTCTATTTATCTTTTTCTTTTCCTCTTCACTGCTGGGCCATGAAACAAATCCTTGAAATGCTTTAGCAGAGCATTAGTCACATTATCAACAAGGCGGCTAACTGTCCCTTGGCTAAACCCCATTGTGTCGCCTATTATGTCGCCTATTACTTGCAAACAATTCAGCGATGCGTAAAATCGAAGAGCCACAAGAATTGTATCACTAACTGAGAGAGCATGACCTCTTAATGTATGTCGCTGCAAGTCCTCTACGAGCAGTTCTTCCAAAAAATGTATCCCATCTCGCCCAAATCTATACCTTGCATGGATCTCTTTATCCGTCAAAACATCTAAATGGCTAGATTTTCTGTAAACGCGCTCCTTACGAACATTTGCTGCAGATAAGGCGGTCATCTTGGATACTGGTAATAGCATTAAACATTTAATCAATGTAAAGAACCACAATTAAATAATGGCGTTAAAATAGATAAATACTCTGTTAAAACTAACATTGTTTTGAACAACAGATTTAACGCTCTGTTAACATGAGCGTAGCGTTAAAGCTTATTTAAAGTAGCGTTATATTTATCGCTGTTTTGATCAACTGGGTTCAGACATTTGTTTTCAAGTATAAGTTGTGATATCCATTTAGAGGCATGCTTACATGTACTTGTTGCATAATTAAAATGTATTTAATTCTGAGCCCGTTATTTACAGATATAGGTAGTACATTCTCCACTTCTTTTGGTTTCTTACTTGAATTCCGAATAGGTTGTTCCACTATCCCAGAGTTTAAAGGTTCTGAGTATTGTTTAAACACCCTTAGGATATGTTACCTGCTTTTTAATTTAGTCTTTTGACTGTTAACCGTGATACGCAGGCTTCATAACTTCTGCTTCTGGCTAAATTCCATTTTGTTTATTTCGCCATTGTTTTCTCGTTTAGGGCAACGCGTTTTGTTAAAAACTGGGACCATACGCCGCTGGCCATGGCATGAAAATACCGCATTGTAGGTTCCATGTTCACCGTCATATGCATACCATCTTCGGGATGGCTCAAATGCATGTACTATTGGCATTTTAAATATTAAGTTCTGCTCAACCCGAGCTAGAGGGCGTGAACGGTAGTGTAATATAGCCATATTACAGCTGGGGTTTAAGTAAGTTACTATCTTGCACTCATGTTTGGTCAATACATGTATTGTGTCAAAAACTGGGTGACCAACATATTCATACATGTGTATAGCATGGCCACTGCTCATCAAGAAACACTTATGAAAAATCGGACACTGCACTAAAATTGGGTCACCTCGTTCTTTGGACAATGGCATAGACATTTCATTTGTCGGAGAAGTAGCTTAATTGCATTGTTTGTGTAGAGACCTGGGTTTGACCATTTCCTCTGAAAGTTCAAGACTGACGCATATTAACCATATTTTTAGTAACAACATGATAACTCGAGACAAGGTGCGGCTGGTACTGTCATGACCAACCCACTCAGAAGCAGACTGAGAAGGTCACCTTGTTTTTGAACAATGGGAGGCTTATATAAGAACCCTGTATCCATTTGGCTGCAAAATAGGTTAATTATCTTATTGACCACAAAAAGAGGAGATTTGTACGATTAACCCCAGTTTTGGCGACCTAGAACCAGTTTCGGAGGTCAGAGTCCATTGTTGAGAGCACGCGTGTCAGTCAAAAGGTGGAACATATCTCCGCTATATAAGAAGCGAGATTGCCTTCATTAGCAGATTCATTTTGACTGCCTAGCTCGCACATCATTGATCGTTAGGACTGCTTGCACGTTGTAATTTGTACATTTATTGAAAGTTGAACATTTACTCTGGTTTCTAACTGTTTATAGTAATTGTGAAAGATAAATAGATAGTAGTTTAATAAAATGCATATTAAAGACTATTCTTGTGTTAGATAATTCACGTCGCTATACTATAGTAGCAAGCACTTCTTAAACTTCTCAATCAAACCGAGACTGCAATATGTTTTGTATTTATCGTGTTCGACGATTTCCAAATTTCTCCTTTCATACTTTTTTTCTAGTAACAAAATACAGTCTGAGTATCCCTTTCGCGAAAGTATGCCATTTTCGCATGGTCAAACACTCCGAGCCACTCCTTGTAGAATCCAATTAACCAAGAGTGCGTGCATGTGATGGTTTATTCTTGGGAATATAGGAACTTTTTCAAAATTTATTCCGACAATTTTTCAGTTAGCACACTTGAAAATGCAAGAACTCATCAGAAAAGTGAAGAAAAGACATGATACACCGGATGTATATTTGCTGTACAAAACATGTATGAGTGAGATCTATAACGAGTACATATCGTAACAGATGCGTTTTTTGAACATTTAATGCAGTAAATCACAGGATGACATGTTCATTCCTGTTAGGCGCCTTATAACCTATCCTGTGTTGATGCGCCTTAAAACTCTGTTCAAATTCAACAGAATGAAGCTCGAGATTGCTATTTTGGTAGTTTGATGTTGAAAATGAAGCTCTGTATTGTTTTTCAGGTAACCTGAACAACAGTCAAGGTCACTGTTGCTATAAATAGGATATTGCTTTCCCCTGAATAACTTTAGTTTCCCTTGGCAGATTTAATAAAAAAAAATCCCCTAATGGGAATTAAACATGAGATTGTTATTCAGGTCATTTTTTCAAAGGTCAAGATCGCAGTTACTATAATACAAATTGGTTTCAGATCTGCAGAATAAATTCACTTACCCTGAAGGTATTTCAACGAAACTTCACCACAAACTGCAGCTCATGTAAATAAAGCTTGGGATTTTTATTTAGGGATTTTTTATTTTAAGGACCTATTTCCAACCTATTGTATTTGGGGGAGGATAAAACGTGTATAGGTAACTGTAAATCACTGTTATACTTAAAATTGCATGAGAAAATGTTGGTATTCAATTTTGATTCAGTTGATGAGGCTCTCCCAATACAGCTTGTGTATAAAGTCAGCATATTAAAGTATAAAATCAGGTGTTTCGTTAGTTGTGTTTTGGAGTGTTTTGATTCTAAAAACAATGAATTATCAAAAACGTTTTGTATTTAGTACAGCTTACTTGTTAATTCGCATTTTTCTTTTTCATAAAAGTAAAATTGGAAGCTATACCCTTGATACTATTATATGTACCAATGCTTTTCACAGAGAAAGCTTTACTCGGGCCGCAGTTTATATACCTGAGCTAATCGTTCATATAGCATGTTAGCAGTAAATAGCCAAGATTCCCTTGCCTTTTCAATGATCATGTAGCGTTGGGAAATAGGTTCTTAAAGCAAGGTCACTGCTAATGTACATAGAAAATGTGTTTATACTCAATGAATTGACTTTCCTTTGCAGGATGTTAAGGAAACTTCACTACAAGTAGTGGCTCGTGGAAAAAAGTTCGATCTGGTTATTATTGGCATTTTATCAAAGATCAAGGTTATTGTTACTATAAATAAAATAAAAATGGTTTCCGTTCAGTAAATTTAGTTTCCATTGCGTGATTGTAAGGAGACTTAATCTCAAAGTGCCCCTCTTGAAAATGAAGCTCTGTATTGTTTTCAGGTAACCTGAACAACAGTCAAGGTCACGGTTACTGTAATTTATAGAAGAAAGGTTTCCACTAATAACTCTAGTCCCCCTTGAGGGACTTAGCAAAATATTCAACACAAGGTGCGGCGTATGGGAAACTTTAGCAAATGATTGTTATTCGGGTCATTTATGCAAGGTCAAGATCACTCTTAAATTCACATTATCTTGATGGAGTTTAACAAAACTTCATCAAAATGTGCGGCTCATTGAAAAGAAGCACCGTATTGCTATTAAAGTCGTTTGGTTAAAAGTCAAGGTCGCTGTTAATATAAATGGAAAACTGTCTTTTTTTCCTCATTAAGTTTACTTTCCCTTGAGGGCTTTGTTATGAAATTTTGCAAAAAAGTATAGGATGTGGGTACACCTATACTAGGGAACTTGTAATTCACTGAATTTGCTTTTTTTACTGGGTTCTTCCTTTAATTGAACTGTTGGAATTAATTTATAAGCTTAACCTGCAGCTTCATCTGGCCGATTCAAAGAGTTAGGATCAGCGACCAGAATGGAAGGTTAAAATGATGTAAATATACATTTTATGTTGTAGTTTATTTGAAGTAAAATATGTTTAATTTAATTTTAAATTAAACTTGGCCAATTATTTGTGTACGCTCTGTTTGAGCTGTTGTTTAAGGAAGCATGCTTTTCTTCCGAGAAAAGAGACCCTGGTTCGAGTCCTGGCGGGGAACCATGCACACTTACTGAGCTGGCTGTATAAACCTTGTCCCCGGACAACAAAAATTTAAAATAAATACATTTTATAAAATTGTTCATAAGATAATTAAACTGGTGTTACAAAAAAAGAAAATATTTCATATTTACATGCGCAACAATAAAAGTGAGGCAGGCATACACTGTATAGTGTTACCCTTATTGTGAAATATTGAAATGTGTGTTGCTGTACAAATGTATAATAAATCCAAATTGGCGTTCTGAAATCAGACAAACCCAAAAGAAGAAAGACACACCTGATCATTCGAACTAATGCTTTTAATATAATTATCTCTTCATTGTTTTATTGAAGTGAATTGAATGTTGTTTAACAGCACATCAGCACAGTATATGTTATTTAGAGCAGCCACAGAGAGAGGTGAAGGATACATATGAATCCGGGAACTGTACCCTACTCTTATTATCGAATAGATTCGTATAGTTCTTTAACGTGCTCGGAGGATAGACCGATACACGGGACCGCCCGGTTTACGTCCCTATCCGACGGAGGGCTGGCATGGCGAAGTCGGTAGCGCGGCGGATTTGTAACCGTTGGCCCCGGGTTCAATCCTCCTTGGTGCCACTGAGTTTCGAAAGTGTGTTTGTGGGCAAGACACTTTCCCTTAGCCTCGTATGTTTGATTGAAGTAGGCTGACCATTAATGGCAAACACAGATTTTGTCATCTCAACTTTGGATGCGTCACTTTAATGATCATTGATTGGTAAAATTCTTGTTAATATGTCGTGCTAAAAATTGATAATACCCTCCTTTCACTTGCTTTCAAACATGTCCGTACTCCACATTGTATAATACATTATAGCTTTTCTTAAAAATAATCCGTATCGTACTAGATACTACAACGACAATATCGAAATACAATGTGTAAAGCGACTTAGTTATTGCAACTACCTCCTTGTTTTTTTTTGCCGTTGTTTAAATTCAAATGTTGATAAAATCATAAAAAAACAAAAATACGTTTTGTCGTGAATAACATTTTATTTCGTATCGAAGTGAGAAAAAACTTTATATTTTCATTAAGGTTTCGCATTCTTGAATATATACAGTTTTCCCACTTTTCGATGAAAAAAAACATGTTATTGCCTCCAAAACATCACATATCCTCTTTTCTTTAACAAAGCTTGATTTTAGAAATAGTAAGTGCAAGTTGGATTCTGTCAAGTCATTGAGTACCTTCTTTGTGGCTTTCTAGGCTATTGTTTTTTTGTATTTATATATTCACGAGCATATTTGTGTTTTACTTATATTGCCTTTTGATGCTGCCTTGTTGGTTAGAGATTAGATCATGGCGGGGATTTCTTTATTTACACTGTCCTGTTTTAATGGGATGACAGTAGGGTAAGTGTGAGGTTTGGTGCACCCTAGAACCGGTTTAAACCCCCAGTGGCCTTTGTTGCCACTGACCGTTCCAAGGCGGTAGCCCTATTGTCAACCCTTTTGTTTTTGTGATGTCGTTTGCATTTTTTATTACTTTTGCCTTCTCGTTTGTCTGTTTGCGTGTTTGTGTTTTGTCCTTGACTGTCGTCCTCGGATGCTGCTTTCCCTGTGTGATATTTGTATCTTTCTTTACTTATATTGCCTATTAATGCTGCCTTGTTGGTTAGAGAATAGTTGATGGCGGGGATGTTTTTATTTACACTATCCCGTTTTATTGAGATGAAGTAGGGTAAGTTTGAGGTTTGGTGCACCCTAGAACTTAGCTTAAACCCCAAGCGGCCTATTTTGCCACTGACCGTTCCAAGGTGGTAGCCCTATTGTCAATATAGATATAACAATCGAACAGGAAAAGCAGCATTCAAGGACGACAGTCAACCCTTGTGTGTTTGTTATGACTTATTTGGCCTTTTATTTATCTTAAATTCATCAAAAAGTTGTTCTATGTTTCTGTGTGTGTTTGTGGTTGACTGTCGTCCTTGAATGCTACTTTTCCTGTTCGATTTTTATATCTATATTAGATAAAATATTGCCATGTTTGACAAACAATTTAAACCACAAATTAAATACTTATATCAAAACTGAAAGAAAACACTATTAAAAATATTTTATCTGAAACAAATAAAAAAAAACAGTTGGCATACAAAACCATTGCTCAGGTTATTCTTTGTGAGTCTTTCCTCAAAATGTCACTTTGAAGATCTAAATTAAGCAACATATTTGTAATAAAATCCTCACATTATGTTCCCCGCTGTTCCCATTGAGTAATTAAGAGTCATGTCCTTTTTTATATATATAAATCAGAAGAGATAATACTAACACTTAAGCACATTTATGTTGAATATTTCCCATTGTTTTTATATTATGTAACTCACTTCATTTTGAAGGCATAACATAAATAAATAAGTTAGTTTGAAGGACCTTCCGTGCGACATTTCGTCAGCATTCTACTGAAGTTGTAAAGAAAGAAACGCAATTTCCATGTATACAGTTTATCATTATGATATGCATTTATTTATTTTATTTTTTTTTATGCTGTATTTTAATAACACATGTATACATATTATATGTATATTTGCAATGTATGTTGGGGGAAGTGGGTGCTCATCACAACATTCAGACACCTATTACGGTGTAAATAAACAGATCACCATTAATTTATTAATTAAAATAATAGCATATAACACATTGCTTTAAATAGTTCTGAATCAACTGAAATAAGTACATTATTCCCTGTAGGAAATATTGCTGTTATTGACCTCATAAATCTCTATACATCTCAAACAGAAATGTAATGTACCATTATAATTATATGTTATCGTGGTGCATCTAAAGTGTTACAATTTTATATTGTATCATCCAAAAATGTCACGAAAATAATTTCAAGCTGTCGCAAATAAGATTATATAACAGGGAAAAAACAACTTATACACCTTTTCTCTGTCCGGGACCTTAGCGGAAACAACAAATACATTACGTGTTTCCGCCTAAATTGCATTAAGCGATGAGAAAGCTTATATTAGCAGCATTAGGATATTTCGACAATAAAACATGTTTAAAGACATGTTACTGAAAAAACTGCGATAACCTGTTTACAATTACTTATTAAATGTTTTAATTTTACAATATGCAAACTTCTTAAGCCGGAATTAAGGTTTTATTTCATACCCCAGCCAACCTCGTTTTCGTTTCTTGGAGAAGGGGTTGGCTGGGGTATGAAAGTTAATATTCGGACCTCATTATGTATGTCTCAGTTATCATTCACAGACACACTGTTAAGAACGCACTCGGTGATTTATCGGATGTATGAAGGCACAAATCTAATTTGGAAAAACAGTTGTTATTACTGAGTATGTTGGCTGGGGTATGAAAGTTAATGCTCGGACCACGTAATTTATGTCTCAGTTATCATTCACAGACACACTGTTAAGAACACACTCGGTGATTTATCGGATGTATGAAGGCACAGATCTTATTTGGAAGAACCGTTGTTATTACTGAGTATGCAATTGACCCAAGGAATAACAGTTTTATCTATAAAAAGAACCATCACATTACTATATTGTGACATTAGATGTTGCAATTATATTAGCCTGGTAGAACATGCATATTCATCTCTGCAGTTTGCGGAGAAACACATTACTCACCGTAAGCTTCCAGATATGGTTTTAGACAAAATTAATACATTATGAGCACTTGCTAAGATGTTTGTGAAACATTATTTTCCTATTCGATAATGTTTTTGTCAGGTAAGGAAACTACCGCTTATAGACACATTGTTTGTATCCCTATGGGTACTAACTGTGCACTCCTTGTCGCAGATTTGTTTTTGTATTGCTATAAAAGAGATTTCATGTTGAGTTTTCACCATCTACTTAGGCAGATGTCACTGAAGCCTTTAATGACACTTCTCGGTATCTGGATGACATATTGCACATTGACACTTCTTTCCTTCTGCAATGGTTAATACTGTAAAAGTGTGACATTTCACCGAACCAGGTTCTTTTAAGGATCAAGCGGGAGGAAAAGAAGCAAGAACGGTCTAGTGTGATTGATTCGTTATGATTTGACCAACATAATTATATCTCAATAGTAATAATATTATTGATACATTTCTATGTAAAGAAATAAATAAGGGATGTAAAATAAGGTAGTAAATAAAGAAATAAACAACGCCACTTACTCCAGAAGGCCGCACGCAGAGAACTAACGCTGCACGTCACGTCGCAATTTGACGTCAACCGTTTTACGTCATATTTGACGTCGACATCAGCACCTGAGGTCGAACCGTGCGTACCTTATTTATATCAATTAACGTTTACTAAATTGCTAATTGAATTAGTGATTAGTGAATTAGTGACAAGCAGTGATGTTTATTGGTCAAGACCAAGTATCAATACTCGTAATATCAAGCAGTCATAATAATTCATATCTATAAATCTATTGGAAATGCTAAGTAATTCAAGGAATAATTTGGAACTCTATTACAATACTATCTATCCTAAAACACTTCAACTCATTAAGGGTGCCCTCTGGTGACGAATTAGCGTGATCTGCGCATAATTTCGCGCAACGCGTTTGTGAATGTTGTAAAAAGTGGGAAGATGTTCCAAAATCACTTTCCAAATAATATAAACAATTAAATGTTATTAAACAACAACCTGTAGCATGTCGCTTTCTTTTTATAAGTTCTACATTCTATTCCGCTGCCATTTTACTATTACGACATCGGGATTTACCTCCCTTCGACACAGACTGCTTTTCGCGTTGCTGACCTCGAATACAAAAATGGGTAAAACAAAACGTGGTTTCTTAAGCGTAAAACAATTAAACAAACGTAAACAGATCTTAGAAGCACAGAAGAGAAGATGGCAGAACACCGGGAACACTGAAACCGTAGATTCCACCGGCGATCATGGTTATTGTACGTATAAATGTTCTCTGAAATTTTATATTTTCTCTGACTTCAGTAGTGCATATTTTTGGCGAAAACGAAAGTAAAATTATATTACTTGCTCAGGTTGGTCATTGTAATTGGAGCATTTTACATTTAGCAACATTTATTGCTAATATTGGTTTTATTAAAAACTGCACTTCCGCACCGTTAATTACGCTTATGGGGTCTTTGTCTGCAGGAATGTATCCCCACAGGAATGTACCCCAGATACATTCCTGTATACAGGATTGTACCCAAGGTCATTTCTGTATACAGGAATGTGCCCCACTATTGCAGATCTCGAGTGAAGGTCGCGTGTCTAATGCTTGCAAATGGTTTTATTGTTATTTACTTTAAAATATAATAAAGCTTTTCAATATGTTTATAATATGTTTAACAGATACACTTGTTTTCATTATAGTCTTGATTGTTTTTAAAGAAAATACACACAAAACATCAATGTTAGAATTTTCAAAATACGATAAGATCTGGCAAGATTTAAAGTCTGGTACAATATTGTATACAGGAATGTACCCGAGGTGTATACAGGATTGTACCCGGGGTGTATACAGGATTGTTCCCGGGGTCAAGTACAACATGTCACCTCAGACTTTACCATTGGTTCAAACAGCGGAAGTGTTTGCAGGTTAGAAGCCTAAGAAGATCTTTTTCCCCAGTCAGGTGTTATTGGTCAGTTGTCATAGTAGTGCCATGATGAAATCATGAAAATATCTTCTACAATATTATTTCTTCCTCTTTTTAAAGGCCTTTGTCACAGAATGACATACCTGACTGTCAGATATTGCGGATGACAGTTTGGTTGACGAGGGAGCTGGAGACTGGCGGACAGGTAGAAGGGTTGTTGAGCTAGGTGTTCTTGCTGATGCCCTATCTTCTTGCAAAAAGTGCCACTTCAGCTGTCACATGCCATGGGGATACTCGCATATGGATTGTCCACAATTATAAAAAGGTTGTTTTTTCAGTGCTTGTTTTGCAATTTCAATTTGTGCTTTGTGCACTATTCAGACAAGGGTCTTCACTTTAAAATATAAACTTCATTTATTTTACAACGATCGCGAGACAAGTTTATACAACATATGTCAATTACTCTCGTTGGCACGAATGTAAGCGTAACTGTGGTCTTTCGTGTGGGAGGAAACCGTAGTAACCGGAGAAATAATCGGAGAAAACAAGCCTGTCTGATTTGGTGACCACCGTGTCACCTCACATGTCCCGGCCGAGAATTGAACCCTAGTCCCATTGGTGAGAAGCAAGTGACATTTCAGATGCACTAATCGGACAGTCAACTTTTCAGACACAGAACATTCTAAACCTTTCATTGTTCACACAAGGTTTAATTACACTTTTCATCTCTGAATTTTTATCGTGTATTAAAGCTATACATCTCTGAAATTGTACGCAAACAAATTTACTTGTAAACTGTTGACAATTTAACCCGCAAGCCGATAGCTCGGGGCTGACAAGTTATTGACTCTTAGATTTCAATAGCTATGACCACTCTGATGTATGTTTTATTAATGTTTATAAATGAAAATCCTGATCATAATAATATTTTTTTATATAAGCATACTGTCCCCAACCTCTGAATATTTGAAAGTAATTAATACATCCTTACCAGGGAAGTTAGTAATCAGTTTTGAAAATTCTTCTTTTTATCAGTTCCATGCAGTAATACACAGTGCGGCTACACTAACAATGTACCAACTAGGAAGAGGCACAATAGAATTTGGGATGCCAACACAAAGTTAGCAACAGGTAAATATGGTTGCAAGACTTTTCAACATTGAGCATAATGTAACTGCTGATTTCACCTGTCAGTTAATTAGTCCCCCACCGTCTGGGTACTATAGGTTTGCACTCTGTTTGTCCGTCCGTCTTTCCGAAATGCTTGTCCGGTCCATATTTTTAATACTATAAGACTGAGATACCAAACTTGGTATGTGGATATACTTGGGGTAGCGGTGTGACGCGTACCAAAAACAGGTGACCTTGACCTGTGACCTCTGTCATAGAAAATTCTTATCCGGACCGTATTTTTAATACTATAACACTTAGAGATACCCAACTTGGTATGTGAATACATCTTGGGATAGCGGTGTGTCGCATACCAAAATAAGGTCATAGTAACCTTGACGTCCGGACAGTATTTTCAATACTATAACACTTAGAGAGATATCAAATTTGGTATGTGAATACGTCTTGGGATAGCGGTGTGTCGCGTACCGAAATAAGGTCATTGTGACCTTGACCTTGATTTTTGACCTCCATCATAGAAAATGTCTGAAAAATTTTGTCTGGGCCGGTGGGGTCTATGGATTGCCCTGCAATTCTTGATGCAATTCTCGTTACATTCAACGATATATCACTGTAGCGTTTGCAACTTTAGAAGAATAAGCAAGGCAATGCGAAAGATATCACTGTAACGTTTGCAACTTTAGGAGAGTCAGCAAAGCAATGCGAAAGATATCAGAATGAGATGTGTGCGTTATTTTCACATTTTAGGGGTATTAGAACAGAAATAGAACATCGTTTACGGTGAATTATCTTGTAATATATCACGGTTGGACTATATGCTACCCTGAAATGTTTCAGTACCGACATCTTTCGGGGAGCATGAAGTTCTTAAGTTCTTATGGTATACAAAAAATAAAATGCCAAAAATTAATTATACGATTTATTAAAAAAGCTTCACATTTTAATGAGTAACAACAGTTTACCTGAACATGTTTAAACTTTCATTTATAAAATAAGTCAGAACAGTGGTTCTACACCCATATCCACTTCATATCTTGTCAGGAGGGAAAAAATCTGGTTTTAAATATTGAAATAACAACAAACAGAGTGGAAACTTCCTATCTAAACCAATGAAGTAGCCACAATATCATGTGGTACCTTAACTATTCCTTCTAACGGGTGTCACGAAACACCCAAATCTACCCATTTCCCCCAAGTCAATAGATAAAAATATTATCTGTTGTCACAAACACACATTGAATATGAAAGACGTGTAATAATTAAATAATCAAGATTTCATTTTTGTTATGTCCGTACAACCATATTTGTAATGCCCAAAAGTTCAACGTAACTAACTCTGCAATGCTAGGTAAGAGTTAAGACTCCCCGACACCATACTGGTAAAAAATATTTTGTTGATTCAAGTTTAGTGGTAATGGGAGAAGAATGATTATATATTAATTTCTTGGCAGATATAATAGCTGATCTTATATGATCGAGTGCTGATTTATTATAGAATTTATTAAACAAGTTTGCAAAAAGATACAATGCGACAGCTTGTCGAGCACCAAATAATGTTTGCTAAAGAGTTTAATAAATAATAGATGATTTTCTGAGGTTCTAATTATCACACAAAACCCATACAAGTTGATGGTAATACGTTCACGTTTCTCTGTGATGTAAATTTACCTATTATATATTAAATTAATAATACTGTATTTCCTATATTAGAAGCACCGTCCCTAATAGAAGCACCCCCACCTCTTTTAAGAAACTTTACCTTCTTAAAAAATCTAAAAGTTCCTAAAAAACACACTGTTTTTCGTCTTTACCGCTAATGGATTTGATAATGGGAGTTTTTTACCTTCGACACCAGTATGGTCTATGACATAAACCTTAAAGCGCTATCATCATCAATACAAATTACCACTTTTATTTATCTTGTTTCTTTCATTTTACTATTTAGTTTCTTTTATTATTATTTAATTTATACGCAACCAACACGTGTTGTAATTGTCATGTTTGACGGAAATGTGTATCATACAGATGCAGAGTGGTGACAGTAATATACTCAGTACATTGTCGGGTTTAGGTTTAGTCAATACCAGTGTAACAGTAAAAGATGCCCGTACAGTAATTCTATAAGGAAACAGTCGGGGAAAGGAACTGAAATATATTGAAAATTTGTATCATAATAGTATCGCCCCCCTTCGCACTTTGCATAGCGCCCGGGAGCTACTATTAGAGGAAATACGGTATATAAATTCCCTTTAAAAATAACAGGACACTCTGTCGATTCATGTGAAATTCCATGCATATATCATATGGCTTATATATTTTTCCCCACCATCCTTTTTAAGGGGGCCCTCTGGTGAATATCAAAACAGATAGAATTTTTTATTTCCCTGTTTTTTATGAAGACTAACATAATACTAGTTAGTTTCTGGGAAAATAATGATGTGTTGGTGATTAAACTTTTTAGCAATATTAATCTTTAGCTATACACCCCCAATGTGGGGTTTTAAATTCATAATCAGCTGAAAATTGGGTATGGCTTTAGAAATCACCTAATATTTTATGTAAAAAAAAGAAGCAAATGAAAAAAAACTTATGAGAAGCTAAACAGGTATCAATACAAAAGTAAGAAAACCCTTAAAATAATAAAAATAGGAGAAATCTTTGAAGTTTTCAATTTCAGCACACCTTCTAATGAAACAAAAAAATCACAGAAAATTGCATTTTTGGGCAAATTTTGGGCAAGAAAAACTAAAAAAAAATCAGATAAAATTTGTAATAAACTGGTATATAAATAGAGAATTTTAAGTTTATCAAATAAATGTGATAAAAAGTATATGTCGGTGTTCATCTAAAAGAGTTACAATTAAACATGTTAAAGACCCATCATTTTATTACAGAAAAATATAGATATGTGCTTTGGTTTTATTTATTATGTCAAAGTCATTTAAATGACTGGCATACATACAGCTGATATACAAACATCACATCTAATTGAATTACAAACAGTGTATCAGTATATAATATACACAATATGACCAAAATACGTTAAAAGAGATGTTAATTTACCCCACCCACTTCATTTTGTATGGTATATTTTACCCGACTGTTGTATTTGCTTGTGTATACTGAAATAGCATCTGCCATGTTAGAATTAAAATTAATGTTAACACAATGTTATATCAAATCCAAATAATCTATCTCTAAGTGTGATATAACACACAATATACAACAGTTTGTTAATCAGAAGCATGTTATTAATTCACTCGTGTTTTTAGCCCTCGTGATATAATACCTGCACATATGATCTCACAACTGTGGCAAAGTGTGCGATATACCATTATTATGAATGAATCAAACCCGAACCCTGGTATGTCGCACAATATACCAAAGTTTAGAGATCAGATGTGTAGGAATTATATCTCGAGGCTAAAGCCCTCGGGGACATATAGGATCTCAGGGATGATAGTGGTTGAAATGAAAACTGACATATAATAATCTATAATTATCGAACCTACATCAATGTGTGGGGTTCATGATTGAGAACATGTATACTAAGTATCAAGGATGTATGACTAATGGTTACTGGTATATGAGCTTGCCAGAATTGTTTAACGGCTCATCAACACATATAGGTTATTTAGAGCCCCACCCATAAAAAAAAGCAGGAGGATTTATGTCCCCTTACGATGGACGAGGCTAATTGGAAATGACGAACACTGAGGAAACTCAATGGCGCCGTTAAGGCTTGAACCCAAATCCTGTGCTTTTAAGTGCACTGCACTATCCACTATACAGGAACTTGACAAAACAAATATAACAGCTTAATATGTCAAACTAGTATAGACATGGAAATATCAGTTTCCAGACTGTAATTAGTGGGAAGCGGTCACTAAGTCGACCTTGAACTAGAAGTGTGTTCCATCATCCATGGAACACTTGCTTCGCCTGCTGACAGTGCTGTGTGCTTATTTCCAAGGTTAGGTTGCAGGTTAGGCTGATAGAAAGGGCATAACCCTGCCAAAATGAAAGTCAGAGGTGCACATGTGTAACAACATTTCTTGAGATGAAGATGAGTGTGAAGTTTCATGAACATAATTAAAATACTTTTCAATTGATGGCCAAGGTTAGGTTGCAGGTTTAAAGCATGACGGACGGACGGACGAACGACGACGGACAAAGTGATCGATAAGTGTATGCCACCCGAGGCAGATAACACAAAAATAAGTGTTCAGTTCTCATATAAAAATATCCGTCATGCAGCTATTTTTTATGCACTCTTCAACCCAATGAATTTTACTTGACCAAGCTAGACCAGTGACATTTGCTTTATCAGAGGAGTACCGCTAAGTACAGCAAAACATGTTTCGAGATGCTAATTTCAGTGCTTGATGTTCACTTCGAGATTGCCTGTCACTTTAATTACAAAAGATCTATTTCAAAAGCTCGAATAAACAATAAATAGATTAAAATGACCTTGTGTTCCTAAAAGTCAGTTTTTCAGTTTCAGATACATGTACGCAAATGGAAACTTTTTTTTTTTACACAGATCCAACTGAACCAAAGAAAAAATAATACAATATTTTATTTATATTATATTATTTTATTTATATTATATTTATAAACTAAACATCTATTAAATACCACAATAATGAAATTTACTTCATACTTACAACAAAAAAAATCAACCGTCATATATGGCCTAAAATGTGTTAAATGATGTAAAACACCAAAAGTTATTTTGAATGTGAGCAGTATGACATTGTATACATTTGGTGTTTTTTAACAGCTTTACACATTATATAAATCTCTGTGAGGTATAATTATGTTCATTTTGGTTCTTTAAAAAAATAACGTCTGCTCAGTCCTCGGGATTGCCAAATAGAAGTCACCATCATGATCAGACGAACACATCTCAAGCGAGATACGCAGTAACAAGTATACACTGTAACACATCAGCCCGAAGAAAAATTAACCGCGTTTCTGATTTGGCCTAATTAAATTAATATATTTCCTGGAGTTTAGAATCTTGCGATCACAGTATAGTCAACTTTTTTGGTTAAATCCATGTCTTTCTGGGTTGCATTGGTATTTGAAGAACGAAGGGTATCTCTAAACCAGATGATGTGTCTGAAATGAACAAAACAAGTTGTTAAGGGTGCCCTCTGGTGACGAATTAGCGTGATCTGCTCATAATTTCGCGCAACGCGTTTGTGAATGTTGTAAAAAGTGGGAAGATGTTCCAAAATCACTTTCCAAATAATATAAACAATTAAATGTTATTAAACAACAACCTGTAGCATGTCGCTTTCTTTTTATAAGTTCTACATTCTATTCCGCTGCCATTTTACTATTACGACATCGGGATTTACCTCCCTTCGACACAGACTGCTTTTCGCGTTGCTGACCTCGAATACAAAAATGGGTAAAACAAAACGTGGTTTCTTAAGCGTAAAACAATTAAACAAACGTAAACAGATCTTAGAAGCACAGAAGAGAAGATGGCAGAACACCGGGAACACTGAAACCGTAGATTCCACCGGCGATCATGGTTATTGTACGTATAAATGTTCTCTGAAATTTTATATTTTCTCTGACTTCAGTAGTGCATATTTTTGGCGAAAACGAAAGTAAAATTATATTACTTGCTCAGGTTGGTCATTGTAATTGGAGCATTTTACATTTAGCAACATTTATTGCTAATATTGGTTTTATTAAAAACTGCACTTCCGCACCGTTAATTACGCTTATGGGGTCTTTGTCTGCAGGAATGTATCCCCACAGGAATGTACCCCAGATACATTCCTGTATACAGGATTGTACCCAAGGTCATTTCTGTATACAGGAATGTGCCCCACTATTGCAGATCTCGAGTGAAGGTCGCGTGTCTAATGCTTGCAAATGGTTTTATTGTTATTTACTTTAAAATATAATAAAGCTTTTCAATATGTTTATAATATGTTTAACAGATACACTTGTTTTCATTATAGTCTTGATTGTTTTTAAAGAAAATACACACAAAACATCAATGTTAGAATTTTCAAAATACGATAAGATCTGGCAAGATTTAAAGTCTGGTACAATATTGTATACAGGAATGTACCCGAGGTGTATACAGGATTGTACCCGGGGTGTATACAGGATTGTTCCCGGGGTCAAGTACAACATGTCACCTCAGACTTTACCATTGGTTCAAACAGCGGAAGTGTTTGCAGGTTAGAAGCCTAAGAAGATCTTTTTCCCCAGTCAGGTGTTATTGGTCAGTTGTCATAGTAGTGCCATGATGAAATCATGAAAATATCTTCTACAATATTATTTCTTCCTCTTTTTAAAGGCCTTTGTCACAGAATGACATACCTGACTGTCAGATATTGCGGATGACAGTTTGGTTGACGAGGGAGCTGGAGACTGGCGGACAGGTAGAAGGGTTGTTGAGCTAGGTGTTCTTGCTGATGCCCTATCTTCTTGCAAAAAGTGCCACTTCAGCTGTCACATGCCATGGGGATACTCGCATATGGATTGTCCACAATTATAAAAAGGTTGTTTTTTCAGTGCTTGTTTTGCAATTTCAATTTGTGCTTTGTGCACTATTCAGACAAGGGTCTTCACTTTAAAATATAAACTTCATTTATTTTACAACGATCGCGAGACAAGTTTATACAACATATGTCAATTACTCTCGTTGGCACGAATGTAAGCGTAACTGTGGTCTTTCGTGTGGGAGGAAACCGTAGTAACCGGAGAAATAATCGGAGAAAACAAGCCTGTCTGATTTGGTGACCACCGTGTCACCTCACATGTCCCGGCCGAGAATTGAACCCTAGTCCCATTGGTGAGAAGCAAGTGACATTTCAGATGCACTAATCGGACAGTCAACTTTTCAGACACAGAACATTCTAAACCTTTCATTGTTCACACAAGGTTTAATTACACTTTTCATCTCTGAATTTTTATCGTGTATTAAAGCTATACATCTCTGAAATTGTACGCAAACAAATTTACTTGTAAACTGTTGACAATTTAACCCGCAAGCCGATAGCTCGGGGCTGACAAGTTATTGACTCTTAGATTTCAATAGCTATGACCACTCTGATGTATGTTTTATTAATGTTTATAAATGAAAATCCTGATCATAATAATATTTTTTTATACAAGCATACTGTCCCCAACCTCTGAATATTTGAAAGTAATTAATACATCCTTACCAGGGAAGTTAGTAATCAGTTTTGAAAATTCTTCTTTTTATCAGTTCCATGCAGTAATACACAGTGCGGCTACACTAACAATGTACCAACTAGGAAGAGGCACAATAGAATTTGGGATGCCAACACAAAGTTAGCAACAGGTAAATATGGTTGCAAGACTTTTCAACATTGAGCATAATGTAACTGCTGATTTCACCTGTCAGTTAATTAGTCCCCCACCGTCTGGGTACTATAGGTTTGCACTCTGTTTGTCCGTCCGTCTTTCCGAAATGCTTGTCCGGTCCATATTTTTAATACTATAAGACTGAGATACCAAACTTGGTATGTGGATATACTTGGGGTAGCGGTGTGACGCGTACCAAAAACAGGTGACCTTGACCTGTGACCTCTGTCATAGAAAATTCTTATCCGGACCGTATTTTTAATACTATAACACTTAGAGATACCCAACTTGGTATGTGAATACATCTTGGGATAGCGGTGTGTCGCATACCAAAATAAGGTCATAGTAACCTTGACGTCCGGACAGTATTTTCAATACTATAACACTTAGAGAGATATCAAATTTGGTATGTGAATACGTCTTGGGATAGCGGTGTGTCGCGTACCGAAATAAGGTCATTGTGACCTTGACCTTGATTTTTGACCTCCATCATAGAAAATGTCTGGAAAATGTTTGTCTGGGCCGGTGGGGTCTATGGATTGCCCTGCAATTCTTGATGCAATTCTCGTTACATTCAACGATATATCACTGTAGCGTTTGCAACTTTAGAAGAATAAGCAAGGCAATGCGAAAGATATCACTGTAACGTTTGCAACTTTAGGAGAGTCAGCAAAGCAATGCGAAAGATATCAGAATGAGATGTGTGCGTTATTTTCACATTTTAGGGGTATTAGAACAGAAATAGAACATCGTTTACGGTGAATTATCTTGTAATATATCACGGTTGGACTATATGCTACCCTGAAATGTTTCAGTACCGACATCTTTCGGGGAGCATGAAGTTCTTAAGTTCTTATGGTATACAAAAAATAAAATGCCAAAAATTAATTATACGATTTATTAAAAAAGCTTCACATTTTAATGAGTAACAACAGTTTACCTGAACATGTTTAAACTTTCATTTATAAAATAAGTCAGAACAGTGGTTCTACACCCATATCCACTTCATATCTTGTCAGGAGGGAAAAAATCTGGTTTTAAATATTGAAATAACAACAAACAGAGTGGAAACTTCCTATCTAAACCAATGAAGTAGCCACAATATCATGTGGTACCTTAACTATTCCTTCTAACGGGTGTCACGAAACACCCAAATCTACCCATTTCCCCCAAGTCAATAAATAAAAATATTATCTGTTGTCACAAACACACATTGAATATGAAAGACGTGTAATAATTAAATAATCAAGATTTCATTTTTGTTATGTCCGTACAACCATATTTGTAATGCCCAAAAGTTCAACGTAACTAACTCTGCAATGCTAGGTAAGAGTTAAGACTCCCCGACACCATACTGGTAAAAAATATTTTGTTGATTCAAGTTTAGTGGTAATGGGAGAAGAATGATTATATATTAATTTCTTGGCAGATATAATAGCTGATCTTATATGATCGAGTGCTGATTTATTATAGAATTTATTAAACAAGTTTGCAAAAAGATACAATGCGACAGCTTGTCGAGCACCAAATAATGTTTGCTAAAGAGTTTAATAAATAATAGATGATTTTCTGAGGTTCTAATTATCACACAAAACCCATACAAGTTGATGGTAATACGTTCACGTTTCTCTGTGATGTAAATTTACCTATTATATATTAAATTAATAATACTGTATTTCCTATATTAGAAGCACCGTC
Source organism: Cyrtodaria siliqua (assembly GCA_037043455.1). NCBI lineage: Eukaryota > Metazoa > Mollusca > Bivalvia > Adapedonta > Hiatellidae > Cyrtodaria > Cyrtodaria siliqua. The sequence continues at coordinate 8,358 of JAWPHD010015155.1, read as the reverse complement.
CCTAATAGAAGCACCCCCACCTCTTTTAAGAAACTTTACCTTCTTAAAAAATCTAAAAGTTCCTAAAAAACACACTGTTTTTCGTCTTTACCGCTAATGGATTTGATAATGGGAGTTTTTTACCTTCGACACCAGTATGGTCTATGACATAAACCTTAAAGCGCTATCATCATCAATACAAATTACCACTTTTATTTATCTTGTTTCTTTCATTTTACTATTTAGTTTCTTTTATTATTATTTAATTTATACGCAACCAACACGTGTTGTAATTGTCATGTTTGACGGAAATGTGTATCATACAGATGCAGAGTGGTGACAGTAATATACTCAGTACATTGTCGGGTTTAGGTTTAGTCAATACCAGTGTAACAGTAAAAGATGCCCGTACAGTAATTCTATAAGGAAACAGTCGGGGAAAGGAACTGAAATATATTGAAAATTTGTATCATAATAGTATCGCCCCCCTTCGCACTTTGCATAGCGCCCGGGAGCTACTATTAGAGGAAATACGGTATATAAATTCCCTTTAAAAATAACAGGACACTCTGTCGATTCATGTGAAATTCCATGCATATATCATATGGCTTATATATTTTTCCCCACCATCCTTTTTAACAACTTGTTTTGTTCATTTCAGACACATCATCTGGTTTAGAGATACCCTTCGTTCTTCAAATACCAATGCAACCCAGAAAGACATGGATTTAACCAAAAAAGTTGACTATACTGTGATCGCAAGATTCTAAACTCCAGGAAATATATTAATTTAATTAGGCCAAATCAGAAACGCGGTTAATTTTTCTTCGGGCTGATGTGTTACAGTGTATACTTGTTACTGCGTATCTCGCTTGAGATGTGTTCGTCTGATCATGATGGTGACTTCTATTTGGCAATCCCGAGGACTGAGCAGACGTTATTTTTTTAAAGAACCAAAATGAACATAATTATACCTCACAGAGATTTATATAATGTGTAAAGCTGTTAAAAAACACCAAATGTATACAATGTCATACTGCTCACATTCAAAATAACTTTTGGTGTTTTACATCATTTAACACATTTTAGGCCATATATGACGGTTGATTTTTTTTGTTGTAAGTATGAAGTAAATTTCATTATTGTGGTATTTAATAGATGTTTAGTTTATAAATATAATATAAATAAAATAATATAATATAAATAAAATATTGTATTATTTTTTCTTTGGTTCAGTTGGATCTGTGTAAAAAAAAAAAGTTTCCATTTGCGTACATGTATCTGAAACTGAAAAACTGACTTTTAGGAACACAAGGTCATTTTAATCTATTTATTGTTTATTCGAGCTTTTGAAATAGATCTTTTGTAATTAAAGTGACAGGCAATCTCGAAGTGAACATCAAGCACTGAAATTAGCATCTCGAAACATGTTTTGCTGTACTTAGCGGTACTCCTCTGATAAAGCAAATGTCACTGGTCTAGCCTGGTCAAGTAAAATTCATTGGGTTGAAGAGTGCATAAAAAATAGCTGCATGACGGATATTTTTATATGAGAACTGAACACTTATTTTTGTGTTATCTGCCTCGGGTGGCATACACTTATCGATCACTTTGTCCGTCGTCGTTCGTCCGTCCGTCCGTCATGCTTTAAACCTGCAACCTAACCTTGGCCATCAATTGAAAAGTATTTTAATTATGTTCATGAAACTTCACACTCATCTTCATCTCAAGAAATGTTGTTACACATGTGCACCTCTGACTTTCATTTTGGCAGGGTTATGCCCTTTCTATCAGCCTAACCTGCAACCTAACCTTGGAAATAAGCACACAGCACTGTCAGCAGGCGAAGCAAGTGTTCCATGGATGATGGAACACACTTCTAGTTCAAGGTCGACTTAGTGACCGCTTCCCACTAATTACAGTCTGGAAACTGATATTTCCATGTCTATACTAGTTTGACATATTAAGCTGTTATATTTGTTTTGTCAAGTTCCTGTATAGTGGATAGTGCAGTGCACTTAAAAGCACAGGATTTGGGTTCAAGCCTCAACGGCGCCATTGAGTTTCCTCAGTGTTCGTCATTTCCAATTAGCCTCGTCCATCGTAAGGGGACATAAATCCTCCTGCTTTTTTTTATGGGTGGGGCTCTAAATAACCTATATGTGTTGATGAGCCGTTAAACAATTCTGGCAAGCTCATATACCAGTAACCATTAGTCATACATCCTTGATACTTAGTATACATGTTCTCAATCATGAACCCCACACATTGATGTAGGTTCGATAATTATAGATTATTATATGTCAGTTTTCATTTCAACCACTATCATCCCTGAGATCCTATATGTCCCCGAGGGCTTTAGCCTCGAGATATAATTCCTACACATCTGATCTCTAAACTTTGGTATATTGTGCGACATACCAGGGTTCGGGTTTAATTCATTCATAATAATGGTATATCGCACACTTTGCCACAGTTGTGAGATCATATGTGCAGGTATTATATCACGAGGGCTAAAAACACGAGTGAATTAATAACATGCTTCTGATTAACAAACTGTTGTATATTGTGTGTTATATCACACTTAGAGATAGATTATTTGGATTTGATATAACATTGTGTTAACATTAATTTTAATTCTAACATGGCAGATGCTATTTCAGTATACACAAGCAAATACAACAGTCGGGTAAAATATACCATACAAAATGAAGTGGGTGGGGTAAATTAACATCTCTTTTAACGTATTTTGGTCATATTGTGTATATTATATACTGATACACTGTTTGTAATTCAATTAGATGTGATGTTTGTATATCAGCTGTATGTATGCCAGTCATTTAAATGACTTTGACATAATAAATAAAACCAAAGCACATATCTATATTTTTCTGTAATAAAATGATGGGTCTTTAACATGTTTAATTGTAACTCTTTTAGATGAACACCGACATATACTTTTTATCACATTTATTTGATAAACTTAAAATTCTCTATTTATATACCAGTTTATTACAAATTTTATCTGATTTTTTTTTAGTTTTTCTTGCCCAAAATTTGCCCAAAAATGCAATTTTCTGTGATTTTTTTGTTTCATTAGAAGGTGTGCTGAAATTGAAAACTTCAAAGATTTCTCCTATTTTTATTATTTTAAGGGTTTTCTTACTTTTGTATTGATACCTGTTTAGCTTCTCATAAGTTTTTTTTCATTTGCTTCTTTTTTTTACATAAAATATTAGGTGATTTCTAAAGCCATACCCAATTTTCAGCTGATTATGAATTTAAAACCCCACATTGGGGGTGTATAGCTAAAGATTAATATTGCTAAAAAGTTTAATCACCAACACATCATTATTTTCCCAGAAACTAACTAGTATTATGTTAGTCTTCATAAAAAACAGGGAAATAAAAAATTCTATCTGTTTTGATATTCACCAGAGGGCCCCCTTAAAGCTAACAAGTCTCTATTTGATAATGAAGGAAAATCTGTAAACTCTAAGGAAAGAGAGATGATTTTAATTTTGATATTGTTAATTATCCGGACTTAAATGGGAATGTTTTTTGAGCTGCTTCGTATGCTGTCTATGTTTCTCACGCATAAGTTTATCTAGAGCTTGTAGTCGAGTTGGTGACATTAATATTCGTAATCTTTGCATAAGTACTAAGAAACTACTCCATCAAGGCTATCGTTATCATAAACTTCGAAAAAAAAAATATTATCGTAACTGTTATACCTTTAATATAAAAGTAAAGATTACAGCTACAGACCATGTATTTAAATCTCTTTCTTCTTTGTAGGCGTGTCTTTATTTGTAAGTTCGTGTTCACCAGCTAAAACATAATCGGGTATTTAAGCGATCAAATTTAACGCAGGACATCATTTACTTGATAGACAGCAAGCAGTGCACATATCTGTACACAGGTAGCATTATGATTTAAAATGTAAAAAATGCCTCTCTCGTGACTCGAACACAGGATCTTCTAAATCAAACGTGTTTAAGTACAATGGCTACCTCATTTTCACAGGTAGATCTGATTGAAAATAGAGAAACAGGTGATTTGATGTTCAACAAGAAGTCCTTTGTTAAGCCTGATTATAAGCGCCAGAAACGAAATGCGAGCGACTTGAGTGACGATGTCATTTTGACTGCTGATGAATTTGAATCTGGTAGCATGGACACAAAATTATCAATGATTTTTGATGAAGTACTGAATCTAAAAATAGAACAGGCCGGTACACAAAAACTTATTTCAAACACAAATCAATATGTCCAAATGGCTCTGGGCAAGATTAACGCTATCGCGAACGTCACTAATCGACAGTCAACCTTACTCAGAACGATTTCATACAAATCAATTGATCAGGAGGCACGTGGCAAACGGAACAATTTAATCTTTCGCGGGTTCAATGAAGACCGCAACGAGAACTGTAAAGAAAAACTGTTATTTTTTATTGCACACACTTTACAGCTGGACACTTCCAATATTGTTATTACCCGTGCGCATAGACAAGGTCCTTTCAAATTAGGTAGAAACTTTGCAAGGCCTATAATCGCAAATATTCTAGACTACAATGACTTTGAGCAAATACTTGGAAATGCCAAAACTTTGAAATCATTCCCAGGATATTCAATTGATAGGGATTTGCCGCGTGAAATAGTTGACGCCCAAAAGAGACTCTGGCCGTTATTCAAAGACATCAAGAAAAATAATTCACGATCTTCAGTACGAATCGTCTATCCGGCGAAGCTGATGTGCGATGGAGATATTATTCGCGATGAGTTCCCGGACTGGTTTGACGTAATGAGGCGTAGTAGACTCTCTGATTTGCCACTCATCGAAACTTTCAGTGAAATATCCCTTGATGAATTCCCCGTTGGTAACATTCCGTTCTCACAACGTAACGTTCCAACGTTGAGTAGTATTTCAAGTGTACCTCATACAATATCGTCCAGACAATCAGACTCTCGTGCTAGTGTCATTCAGAGTGATGAGTCTACTGAGGTCGTATTAAACGTTGAACATATGATGACTGAAGATGTTTCTCACCACAGTGCCATTATACTACAATCCCAACAGCAAAATGATATATTAGATTTATCTCAGGCTAATCATACACAACGGCTTGCTGCTAGAGACATGGATTCCCCTGAACGCAAACGTGAGCCCTCATTAGGGTCTCTACATAACTCTACACCAACCTCTACACACAATACATGTGACGCTCCCAAACACCAACGTGCCAGGTCCGTATCTACCACTCGAAGTAATAGACGTCCACGGTCCCCAACTCGATCGGCGCAAAAAACCGGTAACCAGAGAGCAACCCAGACGACGTCCCCAACTTCATATATAACAGTACGTGGTGGATCAATGGTCAGCCAGCCACCTTCATCTATACCGGATGTCACACAGAACAATAGCCAGTCCAGAGATGCAGGTTAACGGGCACAGGAGAAGGTGCGTCTGAGATTTGCACTTTTAAATGTACAATGCCTAATATCAAAAAACTTAAATAAATTGCATTGTACAGAAACTATGTCTTTATTTCAAAACAATGATGTTATTATGTTTACAGAGACATGGTCAAACGAATTTCAAGATTTACAGGTCGAAGGTTACAAGTACTATGCTTTACATAGGACAAAATCAAATAAATCGAAACGTGAATCCGGTGGTATTATTTTATATGTAAGTGATACATTTGTAAACGAAGGAATTATATTTTTTCAGAGTGAAGATGATATTTTGTGGTTACGATTAGATGGATCCTTATTTTCATTAGAACACGACTTATTCATAGGTCTTTGTTATGCTGTGCCTGAGGGTAGCAGCAGGTTTAATGTTCTTGACCAAAACATTTTTGACAGTTTAATTGAGTCTATAGCACACATTCATAATAACACCGCCGGAAAATGCAATATTGTATTAGCAGGTGATTTTAATAGTCGTACATCTGATAAACCAGACTTTGTAACTTTTGATTCTGTCAAAAATTTCGGTGATATTTTACCTGATGATTATTCTGTTGATACTTTTATACCTAGATATTCACAAGATAAAGGTAATATAAACGCTAATGGAAAGTCATTTTTAGATTTATGTAAACAAACACAGTTGAGAATTTTAAATGGTCGTGTTGGCGACGACGCAGGTGTTGGCAGAAATACATTTGTGGGTCATAGAGGTTGCAGTTTAGTAGACTATTTTGTTGTTTCTGAATCTATATTTTCTTTATTTGTAGCTTTTACAGTCCATGACCCTAATTTATTATCTGATCACTGTATTGTTGAATGTATTATGGAAAATAGTATGCATGATAATTTTGAACATGATATTGATAATGTAAATGAAAATGATGAAACAAGCTATAAGTCTATTAATCACAAATATGTATGGTCGGATGTTCGTAAAGCTGAATATGTTGATGCTTTAAACAATGACGATTTTATTGAACAGTTAGAAAATGTTACTATGTCAATCGAATCCTCAGATAGTATTGGTAGCTTAGAATCAAATTTAAATGCTTTTTCTAACCTTATGAGCTCTGTAACGGATCCTCTATTTAAGAAATAGGTATATAAATCGGATAATAAAAATAAAATATTTAAAAATGAATGGTATAATGAGTCTTGTGAAAATAAAAGGAAAATATTTCACAGTTATTTAAATTGTTTCAGATATAATAAAACAGATGAAAATAGACAATTACTTGTTAAAGCACGTTCTGAGTATAAAAACATATTAAAGCGCTGCAGAAGGGTTCATAATGATAATCAAACTCATATTCTTGAAAGAAATAAAATAAAAAATGCCAAACTGTACTGGAACATGCTTAAAGATACTTCTCATGTTAAACATCCAAATATACCATTGTCGAAGTTTGAAGAATATTTTAAAGCTGTTAATAATCCCGATGATCACTTTTTTTAATCCAGATGATGATGTTTTATATTTCAACGAACGTTTTGTAAACGAAGAGTTTGATATTATGTTTAAAGAATTAGATGTAGTTATATCAACTGATGAAATCTTAAAGTCTATTAAGCAGTTAAAGAATGGTAAATGTGCCGGACCAGATAATTATTTGAATGAATATTTTATAAATGGCACTTACAGATTAATGCCATTTTTGTTTTCATTGTTTAACTCTATATTAGATAACGGTATTTTCCCAAGTACCTGGTCTGAAGGATATATCATACCTTTACATAAGAAAGGAGCCATTGACGATCCTACTAATTATCGTGGTATAACACTGTTAAGTGTTTTAGGTAAATTATTTACAAGAATATTAAATAATCGATTGAACGATTGGGCCGAAAATTACAATGTTTATTTGGAAGCACAGGCCGGGTTTCGAAGGGGAATGGGTACCACAGATAATATATTCGTACTGCATGGTTTGATTACACACATTATTAACACTGGTAAAAAATTATATTGTAGTTTTATAGATTTTAGCAAAGCTTTCGATTATGTAGAAAGGAACACTTTATGGACTAAGTTAATTAAATTTGGTGTAAGAGGTAAGATCCTTACAGTCATCAAAAGTATGTATGAAAATATTAAAACACGTGTAAAATTTGATAATATGTTAAGCAATGATTTTTCATGTATGTTAGGTGTGAGGCAAGGCGAATGTTTATCGCCGTTTCTGTTTTCAATGTTTCTAAATGACATTGAAGAACATTTTATATTGAACAATTTTGATGGTGTTGATACTTATATGACCAAACTATTTTTGCTGTTATACGCTGACGATATTGTGATATTTTCAGAATCATCAATTGGTTTACAGAAAGGGTTAGATATTTTAGCTATTTACTGTACAAAATGGAAACTTAAGGTTAATGTTAACAAAACAAAAATAATTATATTTAGAAAAGCTGGACTTTTACCCAGAAATCTTGTTTTCATGTTCAATAACTCTCCAGTTGAAATCGTTAAATCTTTGACCTATCTTGGCATTGTCTTTAGTCAAGGTGGCTCCTTTAATGAAACACAATTAAGTTTAGCTGGTAAAGCACAGAAAGCAATATTTAAGTTAAACAAATGTTTAATGAAATTTACAGATATTTCTGTGTCACACAGATTAGATTTATTTGATAAACTTGTGTTACCCATTTTATGTTATGGCTCCGAAGTTTGGGGATTTCAAAGTTCAGATAATATTGAGAGAATACACACTATTTATTGTAAAAATGTTTTACGTGTTTAAACGTTCTACTCAAAATGACTTTGTATATGGTATTCTTGGCAGATTTAGCATTAAGGATATTAGATATATTAGAATAATTAAATTTTTGGTTGAAAATTGTTAACACTAATGACCAAAAAGTATTGTAAACTTATATATAATATGCTTAAAAATAGATG
>JAWPHD010015154.1:0-56906 GCA_037043455.1 Cyrtodaria siliqua | reverse complement strand
CTCCCTTTATTTATATATACCTGAATTCACAGTATCCCCAGATCCGGCACCTTTCATTGTCACTGTCTCAATATAGCTGTGTGTGGTTGAACGCTTAAATGTGGGCCCACTTCATATGAGCTATAATTGTATGTATGTAATTGCGTCTATATGTTAATTGTGCCTTCAGGACGAGTGGTGTTATGATAGGAGATACAGTTTATCATCGTGTGTTGCAACTACCTTTTTTTAAGGAGTGAATATATACGCTTGATTTCTGTGTATCTCGTCATAGCTAGGCGCCCTGCCGTAGTTCGTCCGAAGGTTGTCTGTCCTTGGTAGTTCACAAATATTTCTCCCCATATATAATTCTGCCTTGTGAACATGAATCTCTTACGAGATCCCAATTTCGAAAGTTGCCGTAGTGAGTTCAAATTCTCTCCCCTTTATTATATATACCTGAATTCACAGTATCCCCAGATCCGGCACCTTTCATTGTCACTGTCTCAATATAGCTGTGTTGTGGTTGAACGCTTAAATGTGCCCACTCATATGAGCTATAATTGTATGTATGTATGCGTCTATATGTTAATTGTGCCTTCAGACGAGTGTGTTATGATGTAGAGATACAGTTTATCAACGTGTGTTGCAACTACCTTTTTTAAGGAGTGAATATATACGCTTGATTTCTTGTGTAATCTCGTCATAGCTAGGCGCCCTGCCGTAGTTCGTCCGAAGGTGTCTGTCCTTGGTAGTTCACAAATATTTCTCCCCATATATATATTCTGCCTTGTGAACATGAATCTCTTTACAGATGATCCCAATTTCGAAAGTTGCCGTAGTGAGTTTCAAATTCTCTTCACCTTTTATTATATATACCTTGAATTCACAGTATCCCCAGATCCGGCACCTTTCATTGTCACTGTCTCAATATAGCTGTGTGTGGTTGAACGCTTAAATGTGGCCCACTCATATGAGCTATAATTGTATGTATGTATGCGTCTATATGTTAATTGTGCCTTCAGACGAGTGTGTTATGATGTAGAGATACAGTTTATCAACGTGTGTTGCAACTACCTTTTTTAAGGAGTGAATATATACGCTTGATTTCTGTGTATCTCGTCATAGCTAGGCCGCCCCTGCCGTAGTTCGTCCGAAGGTTGTCGTCCTTGGTAGTTCACAAAATATTTCTCCCCCATATAAATTCTGCCTTGTGAACATGAATCTCTTACGAGATCCCAATTTCGAAAGTTGCCGTAGTGAGTTCAAATTCTCTCCCTTTATTATATATACCTGAATTCACAGTATCCCCAGATCCGGCACCTTTCATTGTCACTGTCTCAATATAGCTGTGTGTGGTTGAACGCTTAAATGTGGCCCACTCATATGAGCTATAATTGTATGTATGTATGCGTCTATATGTTAATTGTGCCTTCAGACGAGTGTGTTATGATGTAGAGATACAGTTTATCAACGTGTGTTGCAACTACCTTTTTTAAGGAGTGAATATATACGCTTGATTTCTGTGTATCTCGTCATAGCTAGGCGCCCTGCCGTAGTTCGTCCGAAGGTTGTCTGTCCTTGGTAGTTCACAAATATTTCTCCCCATATATAATTCTGCCTTGTGAACATGAATCTCTTACGAGATCCCAATTTCGAAAGTTGCCGTAGTGAGTTCAAATTCTCTCCCTTTATTATATATACCTGAATTCACAGTATCCCCAGATCCGGCACCTTTCATTGTCACTGTCTCAATATAGCTGTGTGTGGTTGAACGCTTAAATGTGGCCCACTCATATGAGCTATAATTGTATGTATGTATGCGTCTATATGTTAATTGTGCCTTCAGACGAGTGTGTTATGATGGTAGAGATACAGTTTATCAACGTGTGTTGCAACTACCTTTTTTAAGGAGTGAATATATACGCTTGATTTTCTGTGTATCTCGTCATAGCTAGGCGCCCTGCCGTAGTTCGTCCGAAGGTTGTCTGTCCTTGGTAGTTCACAAATATTTCTCTCCCAATATATAATTCTGGCCTTGTGAACATGAATCTCTTACGAGATCCCAATTTCGAAAGTTGCCGTAGGTGAGTTCAAATTCTCTCCCTTTATTATATTATACCCTGAATTCACAGTATCCCCAGATCCGGCACCTTTCATTGTCACTGTCTCAATATAGCTGTGTGTGGTTGAACGCTTAAATGTGGCCCACTCATATGAGCTATAATTGTATGTATGTATGCGTCTATATGTTAATTGTGCCTTCAGACGAGTGTGTTATGATGTAGAGATACAGTTATCAACGTGTGTTGCAACTACCTTTTTTTAAGGAGTGAATATATACGCTTGATTTCTGTGTATCTCGTCATAGCTAGGCGCCCTCGCGTAGTTCGTCCGAAGGTTGTCTGTCCTTGGTAGTCACAAATATTTCTCCCCATATATAATCAATTCTGCCTTGTGAACATGAATCTCTTACGAGATCCGCAATTTCGAAAGTTGCCGTAGTGAGTTCAAATTCTCTCCCTTTTAATATATACCTGAATTCACAGTATCCCCAGATCCGGCACCTTTCATTGTCACTGTCTCAATATAGCTGTGTGTGGTTGAACGCTTAAATGTGGCCCACTCATATGAGCTATAATTGTATGTATGTATGCGTCTATATGTTAATTGTGCCTTCAGACGAGTGTGTTATGATGTAGAGATACAGTTTATCAACGTGTGTTGCAACTACCTTTTTTAAGGAGTGAATATATACGCTTGATTTCTGTGTATCTCGTCATAGCTAGGCGCCCTGCCGTAGTTCGTCCGAAGGTTGTCTGTCCTTGGTAGTTCACAAATATTTCTCCCCATATATAATTCTGCCTTGTGAACATGAATCTCTTACGAGATCCCAATTTCGAAAGTTGCCGTAGTGAGTTCAAATTCTCTCCCTTTATTATATATACCTGAATTCACAGTATCCCCAGATCCGGCACCTTTCATTGTCACTGTCTCAATATAGCTGTGTGTGGTTGAACGCTTAAATGTGGCCCACTCATATGAGCTATAATTGTATGTATGTATGCGTCTATATGTTAATTGTGCCTTCAGACGAGTGTGTTATGATGTAGAGATACAGTTTATCAACGTGTGTTGCAACTACCTTTTTTAAGGAGTGAATATATACGCTTGATTTCTGTGTATCTCGTCATAGCTAGGCGCCCTGCCGTAGTTCGTCCGAAGGTTGTCTGTCCTTGGTAGTTCACAAATATTTCTCCCCATATATAATTCTGCCTTGTGAACATGAATCTCTTACGAGATCCCAATTTCGAAAGTTGCCGTAGTGAGTTCAAATTCTCTCCCTTTATTATATATACCTGAATTCACAGTATCCCCAGATCCGGCACCTTTCATTGTCACTGTCTCAATATAGCTGTGTGTGGTTGAACGCTTAAATGTGGCCCACTCATATGAGCTATAATTGTATGTATGTATGCGTCTATATGTTAATTGTGCCTTCAGACGAGTGTGTTATGATGTAGAGATACAGTTTATCAACGTGTGTTGCAACTACCTTTTTTAAGGAGTGAATATATACGCTTGATTTCTGTGTATCTCGTCATAGCTAGGCGCCCTGCCGTAGTTCGTCCGAAGGTTGTCTGTCCTTGGTAGTTCACAAATATTTCTCCCCATATATAATTCTGCCTTGTGAACATGAATCTCTTACGAGATCCCAATTTCGAAAGTTGCCGTAGTGAGTTCAAATTCTCTCCCTTTATTATATATACCTGAATTCACAGTATCCCCAGATCCGGCACCTTTCATTGTCACTGTCTCAATATAGCTGTGTGTGGTTGAACGCTTAAATGTGGCCCACTCATATGAGCTATAATTGTATGTATGTATGCGTCTATATGTTAATTGTGCCTTCAGACGAGTGTGTTATGATGTAGAGATACAGTTTATCAACGTGTGTTGCAACTACCTTTTTTAAGGAGTGAATATATACGCTTGATTTCTGTGTATCTCGTCATAGCTAGGCGCCCTGCCGTAGTTCGTCCGAAGGTTGTCTGTCCTTGGTAGTTCACAAATATTTCTCCCCATATATAATTCTGCCTTGTGAACATGAATCTCTTACGAGATCCCAATTTCGAAAGTTGCCGTAGTGAGTTCAAATTCTCTCCCTTTATTATATATACCTGAATTCACAGTATCCCCAGATCCGGCACCTTTCATTGTCACTGTCTCAATATAGCTGTGTGTGGTTGAACGCTTAAATGTGGCCCACTCATATGAGCTATAATTGTATGTATGTATGCGTCTATATGTTAATTGTGCCTTCAGACGAGTGTGTTATGATGTAGAGATACAGTTTATCAACGTGTGTTGCAACTACCTTTTTTAAGGAGTGAATATATACGCTTGATTTCTGTGTATCTCGTCATAGCTAGGCGCCCTGCCGTAGTTCGTCCGAAGGTTGTCTGTCCTTGGTAGTTCACAAATATTTCTCCCCATATATAATTCTGCCTTGTGAACATGAATCTCTTACGAGATCCCAATTTCGAAAGTTGCCGTAGTGAGTTCAAATTCTCTCCCTTTATTATATATACCTGAATTCACAGTATCCCCAGATCCGGCACCTTTCATTGTCACTGTCTCAATATAGCTGTGTGTGGTTGAACGCTTAAATGTGGCCCACTCATATGAGCTATAATTGTATGTATGTATGCGTCTATATGTTAATTGTGCCTTCAGACGAGTGTGTTATGATGTAGAGATACAGTTTATCAACGTGTGTTGCAACTACCTTTTTTAAGGAGTGAATATATACGCTTGATTTCTGTGTATCTCGTCATAGCTAGGCGCCCTGCCGTAGTTCGTCCGAAGGTTGTCTGTCCTTGGTAGTTCACAAATATTTCTCCCCATATATAATTCTGCCTTGTGAACATGAATCTCTTACGAGATCCCAATTTCGAAAGTTGCCGTAGTGAGTTCAAATTCTCTCCCTTTATTATATATACCTGAATTCACAGTATCCCCAGATCCGGCACCTTTCATTGTCACTGTCTCAATATAGCTGTGTGTGGTTGAACGCTTAAATGTGGCCCACTCATATGAGCTATAATTGTATGTATGTATGCGTCTATATGTTAATTGTGCCTTCAGACGAGTGTGTTATGATGTAGAGATACAGTTTATCAACGTGTGTTGCAACTACCTTTTTTAAGGAGTGAATATATACGCTTGATTTCTGTGTATCTCGTCATAGCTAGGCGCCCTGCCGTAGTTCGTCCGAAGGTTGTCTGTCCTTGGTAGTTCACAAATATTTCTCCCCATATATAATTCTGCCTTGTGAACATGAATCTCTTACGAGATCCCAATTTCGAAAGTTGCCGTAGTGAGTTCAAATTCTCTCCCTTTATTATATATACCTGAATTCACAGTATCCCCAGATCCGGCACCTTTCATTGTCACTGTCTCAATATAGCTGTGTGTGGTTGAACGCTTAAATGTGGCCCACTCATATGAGCTATAATTGTATGTATGTATGCGTCTATATGTTAATTGTGCCTTCAGACGAGTGTGTTATGATGTAGAGATACAGTTTATCAACGTGTGTTGCAACTACCTTTTTTAAGGAGTGAATATATACGCTTGATTTCTGTGTATCTCGTCATAGCTAGGCGCCCTGCCGTAGTTCGTCCGAAGGTTGTCTGTCCTTGGTAGTTCACAAATATTTCTCCCCATATATAATTCTGCCTTGTGAACATGAATCTCTTACGAGATCCCAATTTCGAAAGTTGCCGTAGTGAGTTCAAATTCTCTCCCTTTATTATATATACCTGAATTCACAGTATCCCCAGATCCGGCACCTTTCATTGTCACTGTCTCAATATAGCTGTGTGTGGTTGAACGCTTAAATGTGGCCCACTCATATGAGCTATAATTGTATGTATGTATGCGTCTATATGTTAATTGTGCCTTCAGACGAGTGTGTTATGATGTAGAGATACAGTTTATCAACGTGTGTTGCAACTACCTTTTTTAAGGAGTGAATATATACGCTTGATTTCTGTGTATCTCGTCATAGCTAGGCGCCCTGCCGTAGTTCGTCCGAAGGTTGTCTGTCCTTGGTAGTTCACAAATATTTCTCCCCATATATAATTCTGCCTTGTGAACATGAATCTCTTACGAGATCCCAATTTCGAAAGTTGCCGTAGTGAGTTCAAATTCTCTCCCTTTATTATATATACCTGAATTCACAGTATCCCCAGATCCGGCACCTTTCATTGTCACTGTCTCAATATAGCTGTGTGTGGTTGAACGCTTAAATGTGGCCCACTCATATGAGCTATAATTGTATGTATGTATGCGTCTATATGTTAATTGTGCCTTCAGACGAGTGTGTTATGATGTAGAGATACAGTTTATCAACGTGTGTTGCAACTACCTTTTTTAAGGAGTGAATATATACGCTTGATTTCTGTGTATCTCGTCATAGCTAGGCGCCCTGCCGTAGTTCGTCCGAAGGTTGTCTGTCCTTGGTAGTTCACAAATATTTCTCCCCATATATAATTCTGCCTTGTGAACATGAATCTCTTACGAGATCCCAATTTCGAAAGTTGCCGTAGTGAGTTCAAATTCTCTCCCTTTATTATATATACCTGAATTCACAGTATCCCCAGATCCGGCACCTTTCATTGTCACTGTCTCAATATAGCTGTGTGTGGGTTGAACGCTTAAATGTGGCCCACTCATATGAGCTATAATTGTATGTATGTATGCGTCTATATGTTAATTGTGCCTTCAGACGAGTGTGTTATGATGTAGAGATACAGTTTATCAACGTGTGTTGCAACTACCTTTTTTAAGGAGTGAATATATACGCTTGATTTCTGTGTATCTCGTCATAGCTAGGCGCCCTGCCGTAGTTCGTCCGAAGGTTGTCTGTCCTTGGTAGTTCACAAATATTTCTCCCCATATATAATTCTGCCTTGTGAACATGAATCTCTTACGAGATCCCAATTTCGAAAGTTGCCGTAGTGAGTTCAAATTCTCTCCCTTTATTATATATACCTGAATTCACAGTATCCCCAGATCCGGCACCTTTCATTGTCACTGTCTCAATATAGCTGTGTGTGGTTGAACGTTTAAATGTGGCCCACTCATATGAGCTATAATTGTATGTATGTATGCGTCTATATGTTAATTGTGCCTTCAGACGAGTGTGTTATGATGTAGAGATACAGTTTATCAACGTGTGTTGCAACTACCTTTTTTAAGGAGTGAATATATACGCTTGATTTCTGTGTATCTCGTCATAGCTAGGCGCCCTGCCGTAGTTCGTCCGAAGGTTGTCTGTCCTTGGTAGTTCACAAATATTTCTCCCCATATATATGTATATATATATATATATAGATTGTGAATTTAGTAGACAGTCCGAATGTAAAACTGCGTAATTATGTTGACACGAAAATTAAGAGGACAGTTTTCGTGTCCACTTAAAGTTTTGACACTAAAAACTCATATTTTAGATGTAGTTCCAGCTAAATAGATTAACATATAGTATTTGAAACCTTTAAGTTCCCATAATATTGAAAAATATTTAAAATAACTTGTTTACTGATCAAATTATAGGCACTTAAAATTACCCAAAACACGAATTTATATATTCACCATGTATTGAATTAAGGTACACATTTTACAAACCTCAAAAATCTCCTTATTCGGGCATATATCACGGAACAAGTTGGGAGTTGTGCATGTATGTTCATGTATGTCATATATCAAAAGATAAATCTGAATCAAATGTAAACTAAAAAAAAATGAAAAAATATACTTTTGGTTGCCACAGAACCTACAGAACATAGGGTTAGGTTAGGGTTATGTTAGGGTTACATATGTTTTATTTACCATTGCGCATGCGCCAGACACATATTATGACATGATATTATGTAGACACGGGAATTAAGAGGACAGATTTCGCGGTTTAATGTATAAATTACTGGTAATGGTCATATACCACTATTGCATTTCCCATAAGCCTCCATTATATCATTTTGGCCTACAACACCTACTCCTATATCCGAATATATATATCCTATATATATAGCCTAGCTCAAAATAAACTGCATATGTTGGGAAAAACATATGCAAATACTATAAAACGTGCTTTTCATTAAATTACTATGCTAAAATTTAACGAGCTATCTGTGATATACTCTATATTGAACAAAAATGACAAAACCATTATGCCTTTACTGAACAAAAATGACAAAAACATAATGCCTATACTGAACAAAAATGACAAAACCATGATGCCAGCCTAATTAACTTTCCATAGACGGCTGTATGACGTGCCAGCTGGTTACTGTTATAGTCTAGTAATTATAGATTTTAAGGTCAAACAAATTCCAACAGAAAGTATTTTAAATTTTTTAGAATCACTGATATGTAATGAGTTTCAGAAAAAAGTCCTCAAGATAAAGATGGTGGGAAATGCTAAATTTTGGGGTAAAAGTTGCGTTTTTAAGAGAAAATCTCCGGAACTGGAATAATTTTATAAAAATGTCATTTGAGCTAATTAGAATTTTCTAACAGTGCGGAAATGCTCTTCCAAATACATCTCCATGTTTTTCAAAACAATCGCTGAAAAGAGGAATCATTTTGTAATAAGATGTTTGAACATAAACTTATCTAATGGAAGTGATAAAATGGTGCACAATTATATATACAAATGTTTCATTGTATCGTAAGTTAATGTGAAAGTTCACATTGTGAGATTTTGGGTCAAAATGTTGAAAGAAATAATAACATCGTTGATTTCTGTAATACAGTCGTAGTACAGGCCTTTAAGCTAAAGAAGTAGGGAAATGAATTATAAAATGATAATCTATAATTGTTTTCCATAGAGCAAGATGCAAGGATGTGCCCCAAAAAAGTCATCAGGTGTATACTGTTGAAAAATGCATTATGTTCGGGTGGCTAAATGTTTTTTCATAAAAAAATGTTGTAAACAGGAATCATTGTTAAAATGTATTTTGAATATACATAATCTACTTGAAGTGATATTATCCTATATATGCATATATCCAAATGTTTTATAGTATCAGAAATTTAGTTAGATGCTCAATTTTAAGGTATGTAGCAAACAAAAGATCCGTTGAATAAAATTTTAGTTACAATGGTTACGACCATGGATCATGTTTACATCATTTGGAGATTTTATATATAAAATAATGAAGGAAAAACATGATGTAATTACATACATATATATTTATAACCTTTTGATACACATATTGTATACACTTCATTGAATTTTTGGTGGAAGTATTGTTCAAGCAATCATTACAACAGGGTTTATAATAATTTAAATAGCATATATGGTAACTTATATTAAAATGGTGCAATATGTTTTATCTTTAGGTGTGATAATTGCATTTTAATAAAAAGATCACCGAAAACTGTATGATAAGTTTTAAAAACACGTTCAAAGTAACTATGAAATTTAATTTTCAAATTTTGCGCAATACTAATGTCGAATTTGTTCACTTCTCATCACCTAATATTATTGCTTGTTTATGTAAGAAAAGAGTGATCAAAAACGAAAAATTTAATTTAAATGAATCTCAATTTCTATAGAATTCATAAAGCTTACATTTTGGCACTCCATACATGAGATTCCATGCTTTCTACAAAAACCTCAATGCTAAAAAACACATTCAATGCTACAAATACATTGTTTTGGTTCATAATGTATATAACCTTTCATTAACTAATCCGAGCCTTCTCTGATCCTAAAAGCCTTTTTTTTTCTTTTTTTTTTTTGCGGCTTTATAGCCAGATGAAATATCAAAAATCGTAAAAAGGGCTAGTAAGGTCAGAGAAGGCTCGGATTATTCATCAACATGCAATGCCCACACTTCCGAGAAGCAATTATTTGTTGAAAACACAAAGGTATATATGTGATTTAAAAGATGATGATTTTTATGGAAGACTAGTGTGTTACTAGGGGGATAATCCATGGATTTAGCTAACCATCAGATATCCCTTTGGTACAAACTTTGCACAACTGGTGGTTTCAGCTGTTACACTAATATTACTACACTTGTAAAACATGCATATCCATCACTATTATTATTTTTCCAAAATAACTTTGTATGTTAATATAAAATTTGTGTTTTGGACTAAACGCCTCACACTCTCTAAAAAGCTATATACATGCATTTACATATACATGTATACAAGCTTGGCTACAAACAAGAGGCCTCTCTAACCCAGTGGTTATGGTCATGACTTTGGAGCCCCAGGCCTCTGCCTCAATTGGTTCGCTCCCGAGGCATGCATGATGGGAAACTTCATCCTATATCTCAAATACTCTGCCCCGCATGGGTTCGCTCCTTTGCGGAGGCATGTCTGATGGGAACCTTTACCCTTCATGCCATCTCCATCTGAAATTGCATTCCCAATATAACCTAATATGAGTGTTAACCCCATTTCATTCAGGGTTACAAATACAAATAGCATCTGTGACGTGCAAATTATTGATACACTCAATTACTGTTCTTCTCAATTGAAAATGTTACATTTTACGCATAACAAAACAGTTCATAGCATCAAAGGGGTTAGGAGACTTAATTATTCCGACATGCATCATTTTATCCATTACAAAAAAGGTAAAAATATAATTTTCTCTAGACACATGAAAATCGTCCACTATCACTATCAATTACAAATATTATCAATGTTTGAGTATACTTGTGTTAAACATGTCCGCAATGTGAGTATCTAATTCAATCTGGAAATAATGAAACTGGGCGAGTACATATATAAGGCAAACTTTCATAACTTCCAAAATATTGTTTATACTGCTCAAATGGTTTTTGAAAATCGATTCATGTATATTTTGCATTTTTTCACCCAAATCATCAAGCCTCGTATATGTGTGGACTTATTTCTGACACAGTAGTGCACATGCGCAACACTTATAATGCACCAAACTGATAAAAGAAAATGATCTTTCTACACTTTTTTAGTTTATAACCAAGTGTATAAAAATGGTGATTCTATGCAATTGTTAAGCAAGTCGTCAAAAAAAATCACGGTTTGAGCATTCTTCTTAATTTCAAATACAATGAAACACTTTGATATAATTATGTACATTGAATAGTGAAACATTTTGTGACATCATTGTATGTTTTGTTTAAAGACACATTTCCCAACGCTACTTGGTCATTGAAAAAGCATGGGAAGCTTGAATATTTACAGCCAGCACGCTTCATGGTTGATCAACTCTGGTATACAGTAAATTGAGGCCCGCTCTTAGTTTTTTATTTGTATATCATTGCTATATTGAGGGTAAGAATAGCATAACAACACTTTGATATTTACTTTAATGAAGAAATATATGTTCATCATTTAGCTTTTGAATACAAAACTTATCTGGTATTTCTTAATTTTTTATAAGACCAAACATCAGAGCACAACACAATAAATATACAACATTCTTTAATGTGTTATTATGTGTACTGGTCACAAATGCTTCATTGGGAGGGCCTCATAATCTGAAGAAAATTTGAATATCACACTTTGCTCATGAAATTGTATGGCTAACAGTGATTTACAGTTACCTATAGAAATTCTCTCTCCCCCAATCCCGCCCCAGTCCCCCCCCACCCCTCCCCCCACCCAAATACAATAGGCTCGAAATGTGTTTTTAAGCTAAAAACGATTTTTAAAAACGATTCTGGTTTTCAGCGAATGTTGATTAAAATTGCTTTGTTTCGCAAAAAAAAGCATTTCCATTCATCATACCCTTGGATTATGACACGTCGTTGCTCATTGCTTTGTGGGTAACCGTTAGAAATGATCTCTTAGCATTCGCAACAGCTCGATAATTTCCATAGAATCATATTTCGAATTTATGTAGAAGGAATCCATACTGGCTATGTCATACTAATGTGCGGCACCCTAGACTCCAGCAGATTCCCTCCAAAAGCCATACAGGTCAAACCCAAAATTATCATCAGTTTTACAATGTCGTTTGGCCGATAGATCTATATATATTTTATTTACATGGTTCAGTCCTCCGTGGCGCCACTGAGTTCCGTCGGTGTGTTCTTGGGCAAGACACTTTCCCTTAGCCCCGTCCGTCGGATGGGGACGTATACCGGTCGGTCCCGTATATCGGTCTATCCTCCGAGCACTTTAAAGAACCATAGGAATCCATTCGTTAATAAGAGTAAGGCAGGTTCCCGGATTCCTATGTATCCTTCTCCTATCTCTGGGGCGGCTCTAAATAACCTATACTGTGTTGATGAGCCGTTAAACAACATTAAATTCAATTATTTACATGGAATCGCTGATATAACCTTCATCTTTATTGTAGTAACAAACATGCAATGCAGATCTTACATTTTACATGTGTGGCTAACGGCCATACTGTTTAGAATACAGCAACAGTGAACTATTTCTGTCCCGTTGACTTCCGGATAACACAATGTTAAGATTTTCATCGAAACAAACAGGTGTGATTCCATATGTAGACCGAGTATTTTTTACAAATGCATCTTTTAGTTCATACATACTTCATTATTAAACCTATTAATTTGATTGTATCACAAAAACATTTGTGTTTTTTCTCCATTTCTGTTCCACGTTTTGACCCTGACCTCGCAATTTGAGCATCTTATTCAATTCTGAAGTTCTGATATTATCAAACATATGTAATGTACGTTTTATACACCATTGTTTCACTTCAACTTTATTTGTTGAAATACTTATTTGTGATTCTTTTTCAGTGATTTTTGATGAAGGACAATTGTTTTAATTTAATTAGCGTCTCATCGATCACTGATTCCGTGTTTCACATGAAGATGGGTTTAGAAGAAGGTTTCCTCACTTTAAAATGAATATAATATGCTGTATTTTCAAGTCAAAATAAATACCTTCCATCATATTTCTTAAAAGCATTTGAAGGGTGTAAATATTGAATAAACAATATATGTATTAGATAGTTAAAAAACATGTTTTTTATAGCAATAAATTTAATAATATGACTTAAGAGCAAAATCGTCGTAAGATGTTCCATAAAAATAAAACGGGCCACTGTATTCCGAGTGTATTTCAGAAATCAACGATGTTATTCATTTTTTTCAACATTTTGCCCCTAAATCTTACAATGTGAACTTTCACATTAACTAACGATACAATGAAACATTTGTATATATAATTGTGCACCATTGTATCGCTTCCATTAAATTAGTTTATGTTCAAACATATTATTGCAAAATGGTTCCTGTTTTCAGCGATTTTTTTATGAAAAACACATTTTTAGACCCAAAAATAAAGTATTTCAGATCGTCGTATTCAAAAGGAATTTTTTTTCTGGAACATCTCTGTACCTTTCTCTGTGCAAAACAGTAAGAAACTAATTGTTTAAAGCTCATTTAGTATTTTTCATTTATAGCCTAATAACTCCAAATGTATTAAAGAAATCAACGATTTTATTCAATTTTTCCAAGTTTTGCCCCAAAATCTCATATTATTAACATCATATCCATCTATAAAACCTTGATTTACATAGAGATTCATTTGGAAGAGCATTTACGCACTATTAAATGATTCTTATTTGCTCAAATGATTTTTTATAAAAGTATTCCAGTTTCCGGAGATTTTCTCCCAAAAAAAAACACTTTTACCCCAATATTTAGCATTTCCCACCATCTTTATCTTGAGGACTTTTTTTCTGAAACTCATAACATGTCAGTGATTCTAAAAATCCTAAAATAATTTCTGTTGGAATTTGTTTGACCTTGACTCTTATTTTCGGCTATAATCAGTCAGGGGTGTCACGTATACACGTTATTTTCGTAATAACTTAAATGCGTTATTTTCGTAAAGAAACAACTGTTGTCTCCCTTTGATCATAATTTGAAAATAACGCGAATACGTTATTTTGGTTTCCTTATGGTTTGCTATACATTTTGAAAGGGGTGTAACTCTTTTAAGAGCGATTGACTTAATCAAATTTCCTTACTCGCTTATTCCCCTTAATTTGAATTCAATAATAATTTGCATGCAAATTGAAATGTGTGACGGGGGTTGGTATGAAATGTAGTTGTCTCGTGGTAGCGACATACACAGTTTGTACATTAGCCACGTTTCTTTTTTCGCTCCCTGGTGATTTTCGTTTTCTGCAGTTTATATCCGTATTATACATGTTGGTCGTAGACAGTTTAAATATATAGGGAGAGCCAGTCACTTTATATAGTATATATAGTGTACATTAGTGTACTGGTAAAGAAATATATACAGATCAGACAGGGAATGTAGCATTCAAGGAGGACATTCAACCACAAAACACTGAATCAAACACGCAAACAGACAAACAAGAAGGCAAACATATTCTTAAATGCAAACGACATCACAAATACTCTTTGATTTTATATACGTTAATTAGTATAAACCTAAAATGTGGTTTTATTATGACAGTTTTAAAATAACTTGCATCATAAATCACAATATTATGAGATTAAACACACGTCCTCTATCTGTCTATTTTACTTTTTTTTAAGAAACGCAAACAGAAGTAAGTATGATAACATCGCGGGTATTATCCTGATTATTCGAGACGACATCTTTTCTCTCTGATTTTACTGTGTAAGACACTATACCGATTTGCAAACTGTTCCTAAACCTAACATGAATAAGTCATGAAACAGTTGATGAGTGTAATTAAGTAAGTGTTATCCTGTTTATCAGTTTATATTTATATTACCATGATTATACTTACACTTAGGGTATTACAGTGTTCTTTCGAAATAACACAAACACGTTATTTTCCGGTAATCTATTATTAGGTTATTACAGCGTTCTTTCATAATAACGCAAACAATTATTTTCCGATAGTAATATATTCTTAAACGAAACGGCTGTGAATAATGCATAAGTTTTCATTTCCTCTATTCTAACCACGATGGGCAGTGAATATGATTCGTTTATATAACATGTATAACGTGTTAGGGTTATTATACATGTTATACTGTTCTTTCAAAATAACACAAACACGTTATTTTCGGATATACAGGAAATTCTTTCAAAATAATGCAAAGAAGTTATGTTCGGACAATAATATATTATTACACGAAGAAGCTGTGACGAACATGAAGAATGCACAATATATTTTATTTGCATTACCTTATGTCTGACCACGACGGTCAGTAATTAAATTGTGTTGAAATAACGTGTTTAGGTTATTACAGTGTTCTTTTAAATGAACACAAACACGTTGTCATGGTTATTTACGCATAATAAACTATTATTAAACAAGTGTTAAATATGATTCATAGCAAAATCTTTGAAATAACGTGTTTAGGTTATTACAGTGTTTTTTTAAATGAACACAAACGCGGTGTCATGGTTATTTACGCATAATAAACTATTATTAAACTTGTGCTAAATATGATTCATAGCAAAATCTTTGAAATAACGTGTTAAGGTTATTACAGTGTTCTTTCAAAATTAACGCAAACAAGTTATTTTCCGGTAATCTGTTATTACATAGGTTTTCATAGTCGGCCCGGCAGTTATTTTCGCATAGTAATATATTCTTAAAAGAACAACAGGCTGTGACGAATTCATTTTTTTTTTACCACGATGTTTTGTTGAAATAACTTGTTTAGTTTATTACTGCGTTCAAAATAACTCAAACAAGTTATTTTCGGATAGTAAAACATTCTTTGACGGGCATTTGTTGATTTACATATATACATAGAAACTTGCTAACCATGGTTATTTACGCATATTATACTATTAATAAACATTTGGTAAATATGATTCATATCAAAATCTTTGAAATAACGTGTTAATGTTATTACAGTGTTCTTTCAAAATAACGCAAAGAATTTATTTTCCGCTAATCTGTTATTAAATAGGTTTTCATAGTCGGCCCGGCAGTTATTTTCGCATAGTAATATATTCTTAAAAGAACAACAGGCTGTGACGAATTCACTTTTCTTACCACGATGTTTTGTTGAAATAAATTGTTTAGTTTATTACTGCGTTCAAAATAACGCAAACAAGTTATTTTCGGATAATAAAACATTCTTTGACGGGCATTTGTTGATTTACATATATACATAGAAACTTGGTAACCATGGTTATTTACGCATATTATACTATTATTAAACATGTGTTAAATATGATTCATATCAAAATCTTTGAAATAGCTTGTTTATGTTATAACAGTGTTCTTTCAAAATAACGCAAACAAGTTATTTTCCGGTAATCTGTTATTAAAGAGGTTTGCATAGTCGGCCCGGCAGTTATTTTCGCATAGTAATATATTCTCAAAAGAACAACAGGCTGTGACGAATTCAATTTTTTTTTACCACGATATTTTGTTGAAATAACTTGTTGGTTATAATACAAGGGCCAGTTTACACTGGTCTTATATTCATGTGACAAACATAGTTTGTCTCAATGTCGCATAACTAAGCTCTGAAACTACGTTCTATCTCCACCTAAAAGTTCAATACTCCACGATGGAAATAAACTCTGTCTCTGTCGAATCTATCGTCATGTGTCTATCTTATGTATAGTTTGTCGCAGTCATACAATGGGACATTATAATACCATTTAACAAAATATGTATTGTAACTATTGTATAGTTGGATATTTTCGACATCTAAGACATGTTATGTACACATTAAATATTTTATTTACAAAGTTTATATTTTGTTTCCACATTATATGTATCATGGTTACATTAATATATACAATATCGATATAAATACATATACAAGTAAGAGCGCTCTAACTAATTATAATTGTACTACATGTGTCGGTTCAGTTTGCTAATGATTTATGTCAAAGCTGTTTTTGAAAAATTATATAGAAGAGAATGCCTCACTCCTATTGTAGAATCAAAAGGCTAACATCTATACCCTTGGAAGGTATAATTGGCAATTTAAAGCTTATATATGACGTCATAATCCTCACTGCTAATGGTAGCCAATACTTATGTAACAAAATATCAAGATTGCAAACTGAAGCGTCTTTTATCGACTGAAAAATAATAATAAGATTGATTGTGGTTTAACGGCATGTCATGTTGTGCACATAGTCATACACACATATATATATGCATACACATATACACACATACATACACATGTACATATACACATACATGCATGCACACATCCGCATGCATATACACGCAGACACACCTGCACATACATGTGCATACATGTACCTGACATCTAGATATGTTGCCACCAGAACACTGACGTTTGCTTGTCATATTATTCAACATGATTCTGTAATTTTCACTATAATGATTGTTATAGTATTACATATACGAGTAACAACCTTAAGTAAGTGCTATTTTACGACGCTGTGTGGTTCTTGACAATTGCTATTAGACTATGCGTTCTTTTTATGTATTCACAATGTACGCTTTCGTGTATATATGTACGTATCCCTGCTATGTAGCGTATATATCTAAACCATTTATAGTGGATTCATTTATAAAAGTTATTTACCTCTCTCATTATGACATAGTAATCCAAAGTTCCAAATATTTATTTCTGCGTGAAAAAACACATCCGCATTGAACAGTGTATGTTTCGAATAGACAAATTTAGAATGGTCCAGTGAAGTACATTGGTGGTTCTTAGAGGTGAATTTTACTGACCAGCGTAGGCTTGTGATATAAATTGAATTGGTGTTAACTTTTAAATATCATCTTAATTATTTTATTTTTACTTTCATCTATATAATGTCACATTATCGTTTTGATGATGTGACGTGCTATGTTATAATATATGTTTTAATTATCCTTAATTACCATGACGTGTTGTATCGTATTAATATAATCTCTATATTGTTACATGAATGTTTTGACGACGTGATAATATCCCAAATCAACTTTACTTATTAACTATTATATTAAAATGATATTTATTCCGTCTGTCTTTTACTCGCTATATGGCTGTTTATGTTCATAGACTACCTAACTGATATATTAGATACAACATCAGGATTTCACATATGTTATTGATTAAGTATATTGTCTATCATAATATTATTTACTCCGTATATGATTTATATGTAACTATTTCCACATATGGGTTTTTATCGCTAGTAGTTGATTAATGACGATTCTATCTATGTGAATTTTTGTTATTGTGAATATTATTAAATTAAATTTTATTAAATTTTCTGTATTATACATTTATTTAAAGCGTCGATCATGTGACATATACTACTGTTAACGTATTCATGCCTTATGCTTCATCACGCATTATACATAATGTAAATTTAAATATTACTTATTCTGCCAACTAACTTTCTTCTGTTAACTATTTTAATTTGTGTTGATAGTAAATATTATTAAATTGTCTGTATTATGCATTTATCTAATGCGTCGATCATGTGACACATAATACTGTAACATATTCATGCCTTATGATTCACCACGCATTACGCATAATGTAATTTTAAATATTATTTTATTTTGCTAACTAACTTTCTTCTGCTAACTATGTGAAATTTTAAATTATTAAATTGTCTGTATTATGTATTTATTTTATGCGTCGATCATGTGACACATAATACTGTAAACGTATTCATGCCTTATGCTTCATCACGCATTATACATAATGTAATTTTAAATATTATTTTATTCTGCTAACTAACTACGCATAATTTATGTAGTGCAAACCGTCATAAGAAATAGATGTGTATACATCATATCACGCATGGATGCATTTGCTTTCGAATTAATATTTTGTTGAAATAACTTGTTTAGTTTATTACTGCGTTAAAAATAACGCAAACAAGTTATTTTCGGATAGTAAAACATTCTTTGACGGGCATTTGTTGATTAACATATATACATAGAAACTTGATAACCATGGTTATTTACGCATATTATACTATTATTAAACATGTGTTAAATATGATTCATATCAAAATCTTTGAAATAACGTGTTAAGATTATTACAATGTTCTTTCTAAATAAAGCAAACAATTTATTTTCCGCTAATCTGTTATTAAATAGGTTTTCATAGTCGGCCCGGCAGTTATTTTCGCATAGTAATATATTCTTAAAAGAACAACAGGCTGTGACTAATTCACTTTTTTTTACCGGATTTTTTTGTTGAAATGACTTGTTTAGTTTATTACTGCGTTCAAAATAACGCAAACAAGTTATTTTCGGATAGTAAAACATTCTTTGACGGGCATTTGTTGATTTACATATATACATAGAAACTTGGTAACCATGATTATTTACGCATATTATACTATTATTAAGCATGTGTTAAATATGATTCATATCAATATCTTTGAAATAACGTGTTTATGTTATTACAGTGTTCTTTCAAAATAACGCAAACAAGTTATTTTCCGGTAATCTGTTATTAAATAGGTTGGTGGTGGACCCTTTTACAGTTAGCCACTATGCTTTCCTCTTTAATTGTACGATGACCGGACAGGCTGTGGACCCTGTGATGACGCCTCCCTAAAGCCCATTGGGACGGTGGCGTTTGATGTTTGTCCATGATCTCTCTTGTCGTGCCCTTAATGGTTTATTCTCTTACTGCTCTGGCTTCTGCAAAGTCATTTAGTACCTTCATTGTGGCTTTCTAGGCTATTGTTTTTTTGTATTATATTTACACGAGCATATTTGTGTTTTACTTATATTGCCTATTGATGCTGCCTTGTTGGTTAGAGATTAGATCATGGCGGGGATTTCTTTATTTACACTGTCCTGTTTTAATGGGATGACAGTAGGGTAAGTGTGAGGTTTGGTGCACCCTAGAACCGGTTTAAACCCCCAGTGGCCTACTTTGCCACTGACCGTTCCAAGGCGGTAGCCCTATTGTCAACCCTTTTGTGTTTGTGATGTCGTTTGCATTTTTTATTACTTTTGTCTTTTCGTTTGTCTGTTTGCGTGTTTGTTTTTGTGTTTTGTGGTTGACTGTCGTCCTTGAATGCTGCTTTCCCTGTCCGATATTTTTATCCTTTTTTCATAGTCGGCCAAGCAGTTATTTTGCATAGTAATATATTCTTAAAAGAACAACAGGCTGTGACTAATTCACATTTTTTTACCACGATGTTTTGTTGAAATAACTTGTTTAGTTTATTACTGCGTTCAAAAAAAATCTGTGACTAATTCACTTTTTTTTACCGGAATTTTTTGTTGAAATGACTTGTTTAGTTTATTACTGCCTTCAAAATAACGCAAACAAGTTATTTTCGGATAGTAATACATTCTTTGACGGGCATTTGTTGATTTACATATATACATAGAAACTTGGTAACCATGGTTATTTACGCATATTATACTATTATTAAACATTTGTTAAATATGATTCATATCAAAATCTTTGAAATAACGTGTTTAGGTTATTACAGTGTTCTTTCAAAATAACGCAAACAAGTTATTTTCCTGTAATCTGTTTTTAAATAGGTTTTCATAGTCGGCCCGGCAGTTATTTTCGCATAGTAATATATTCTTAAAAGAACAACAGGCTGTGACGAATTCACTATTTGTTTTACCACGATGTTTTGTTGAAATAACTTGTTTAGTTTATTACTGCGTTCAAAATAACGCAAACAAGTTATTTTCGGATAGTAAAACATTCTTTGACGGGCATTTGTTGATTTACATATATACATAGAAACTTGGTAACCATGATTATTTACTCATATTATACTATTATTAAGCATGTGTTAAATATGATTCATATCAAAATCTTTGAAATAACGTGTTTATGTTATCACAGTGTTCTTTCAAAATAACGCAAACAATTTATTTTCCGGTAATCTGTTATTAAATAGGATTTTATAGTCGGGCCGGCAGTTATTTTCGCATAGTAATATATTCTTAAAAGAACAAAAGGCTGTGACGAATTCACTATTTGTTTTACCAAGATGTTTTGTAGAAATAACTTGTTTAGTTTATTACTGCGTTCAAATTAACGCAAACAAGTTATATTCGGATAGTAAAACATTCTTTGACGGGCATTTGTTGATTTACATATATATATAGAAACTTGGTTACCATGATTATTTACGCATATTATACTATTATGAGGCATGTGTTAAATATGATTCATATCAATATCTTTGAAATAACGTGTTTAGGTTATTACAGTGTTCTTTCAAAATAACACAAACAAGTTATTTTTCGGTAATCTGTTATTAAACAGGTTTTCATAGTCGGCCCGTCAGTTATTTTCGCATAGTAATATATTCTTAAAAGAACAACAGGCTGTGACTTATTCATTTTTTTTTTACCAGGATGTTTTGTTGAAATAACTTGTTTAGTTTATTACTGCGTTCAAAATAACGCAAACAAGTTATTTTCAGATAGTAAACATTCTTTGACGGGCATTTGTTGATTTACATATATACATAGAAACTGGGTAACCATGGTTATTGACGCATATTATACTATTACTAAACATATGTTAAATATGATTCATATCAAAAAATCTTTGAAATAACGTATTCAGGTTATTACAATGTTCTTTCAAAATAACGCAAACAAGTTATTTTCCGGTAATCTGTTATTAAATAGGTTTTCATAGTCGGCCCGGCAGTTATTTTCGCATATTAATATATTCTTAAAAGAACAACAGGCTGTGACGAATTCACTTTTTTTTTACCACGATGTTTTGTTGAAATAACTTGTTTAGTTTATTACTGCGTTCAAAATAACGCAAACAAGTTATTTTCGGATAGTAAAACATTCTTTGACGGGCATTTGTTGATTTAAATATATGCATAGAAACTTGGTAACCATGGTCATTTACGCATATTATACTATTATTAAACATTTGTTAAATATGATTCATATCAATATCTTTGAAATAGCGTGTTTAGGTTATTACAGTCTTCTTTCAAAATAACGCAAACAAGTTATTTTCCGGTAATCTGTTATTAAATAGGATTTCATAGTCGGCCCGGCAGTTATTTTCACATAGTAATATATTCTTAAAAGAACAACAGGCTGTGACGAATTCACTATTTGTTTAACCACGATGTTTTGTTGAAATAACTTGTTTAGTTTATTACTGCGTTCAAAATAACGCAAACAAGTTATTTTCGGATAGTAAAACATTCTTTGACGGGCATTTGTTGATTTACATATATACATAGAAACTTTGTAACCATGATTATTTACGCATATTATACTATTATTAAGCATGTGTTAAATATGATTCATATCAATATCTTTGAAATAACGTGTTTAGGTTATTAGTGTTATTTCAAAATAACGCAAACAAGTTATTTTCCGGTAATCTGTTATTAAATAGGTTTTCATAGTCGGCCAGGCAGATATTTTCGCATAGTAATGTATTCTTGAAAGAATAACAGGCTGTGACGAATTCATTTTTTTTACCGGGATGTTTTGTTGAAATAACTTGTTTAGTTTATTACTGCGTTCAAAATAACGCAAACAAGTTATTTTCGGATAGTAAAACATTCGTTGACGGGCATTTGTTGATTTATATATATACATAGAAACTTGGTAACACATGGTTATTTACGCATATTATACTATTATTAAACATGTGTTAAATATGATTCGTATCAAAATCTTTGAAATAATGTGTTTATGTTTTTACAGTGTTCTTTCAAAATAACGCAAACAATTTATTTTCCTGTAATCTGTTATTAAATAGGATTTTATAGTCGGCCCGGCAGTTATTTTCGCATAGTAATATATTCTTAAAAGAACAACAGGCTGTGACGAATTCACTATTTGTTTTACCACGATGTTTTGTTGAAATAACTTGTTTAGTTTATTACTGCGTTCAAAATAACGCAAACAAGTTATTTTCAGATAGTAAACATTCTTTGACGGGCATTTGTTGATTTACATATATACATAGAAACTTGGTAACCATGGTTATTGACGCATATTATACTATTACTGAACATATGTTAAATATGATTCATATCAAAATCTTTGAAATAACGTGTTTAGGTTATTAATATGTTCTTTCAAAATAACGCAAACAAGTTATTTTCCGGTAATCTGTTATTAAATATGTTTTCATAGTCGGCCCGGCAGTTATTTTCGCATAGTAATATAATCTTAAAAGAACAACAGGCTGTGACTAATTCACTTTTTTTTTACCACGATGTTTTGTTGAAGTAACTTGTTTAGTTTATTACTGCGTTCAAAATAACGCAAACAAGTTATTTTCGGATAGTAAAACATTCTTTGACGGGCATTTGTTGATTTACATATATGCATACAAACTTGGTAAACATGGTAATTTACGCATATTAAACTATTAGTAAACAGGTCTTAAATATGATTCATATCAAGATCTTTGAAATAATGTGTTTAGGTTATTACAGTGTTCTTTCAAAATAACGCAAACAAGTTGTTTTCCAGTAATCTGTTCGAATAACTTGGTTAGGTTAGTTATTACAGTTTTCTTTCAAAATATCGCAAACTCTTTATTTCAGGTCGTCTATTATAAAATAGGTTTTCATATTCGGTCAGGCAATTATTTTCGGGAAGCAATATATTCTTAAACGAACAACAGACTGTGAAAAAGGTACTGTTTTATCACGATGGGCAGTGATTAAATTTCGTTGAAATAACTTGATTAGGTCACTACAGCGTGTTTTTTTTTTAAATAACGCGAAAAAAGTTATTTTCGGATAGTAAAATATTCTTAAATGAAACGGCTGTGACGAATACACAATTTACTTTGATGTCATTTCCTCTTTTCTAACCACGATGAGCGGTGAATGTATTTATTTCATATAACATTTATGACATGTTATGGTTATTACTCAATTCTTTCAAAATAACACTAAAACGTTATTTTCGGATATACTGTATTTTTTTTTCAAAACAACGCAGAGCTGTTATTTTCGGAGAACAATATGTTATAAATCGAAGAAACTGTGACGAATATTACGAATGCAGAATATATTTTATTTGCATTACCTCTTGTCTGACCTCGACGGTCAGTAATTAAGTTTTGTTCTAATAACTTGGTTAGGTTAGTTATTACAATGTTCTTTCAAAATATCGCAAACACGTTATTTCAGGTCGTCTGTTATTTAATAGGTTTTCAAATTCGGCCAGGCAATTATTTTCGGGAAGCAATATGTTCTTAAACGAACAACAGGCTGTGACGAATGCACTGTTTTACCACGATAGGCAATGATTAAGTTTTGTTAAAATAACTTGTTTACGTCACTACAGCGTGTTTTTTTTCTCAAAATAACGCTAAAAAGTTATTTTCGGGTAGTACTATAGTCTTAAATGAAACGGCTGTGTTATTTTGTTAACGATGGGCAGTGAATATGTTTCGTTTTAGTAACTTATTTTTTTGTTTTTGCGCTTCTTTTTCAAAATAACACAAACATAATATTTTCGGATATACAGTATATTCTTTCAAAAAAACATAAAACAGTTATCTTCTGATAGTAATCTATAATTAAATGAGGAGGCTGTAACGAACATTACGAATGAATAATGCATTTTATTTGCATTCCCTCATGTCTGACCACGACGGTCAGTTATTAAATTTGGATGAAATAACGTATTTAGATTATTACATTAACACAAGCACGTTATCATGGTTATATATGCATATTAAACTATTATTAAACGTGTCTTGAATATGATTGATATTAAAATCTTTGAAATAACGTGTTTAGCACAAACACGTTAATTTCCGATAATCGATTATTAAATAGGCTTTCATATTCGGCCGGACAGTTATTTTCGTATAGTTATATCTGAAACGAACGATAAGTTGTGACGAATTCACCTTTTTACCACGATAGACAGTGATTAAGTTTTGTTGAAATAACTTGCTTAGTTTATTACAGTGTTCTTTTAAAATAACGCAAAAAAAATAGTTTCGGATAGTAATATATTCTCAAGCGAAACGGCTGTAACGCTGTCACAAGTTATTTTGATTGCATTTCCTCTTTTCTAACAACAATGGGCAGTGAATATGTTTATTTTATATAACATATATAACGTTTTATGGTTATTACACTGTTCTTTCAAAATAACACAAAAAAAACATTATTTGCGGATATGCATTAACTGTTTTCAAAATAACGCAAAACAATTCTTTTCGGACTGTAATATATGATTAAACGAAGAAGCTGCGACGTACATGACGAATGCACAATATATTTTATTTGCATTACCTCTTATCTGACCACGACGGTCAGTATATTTTTTTTTTTTGAAATAACGTGGTCAGGTTATTACGTTGTTCTTTCAAAATATCGCAAACACGTTATTTCCGGTCCTCTATTATTCAATAGATTTTCATATTCGGCCTAGCAGTTATTTTCGGGAAGCAATATATCTTACCAAGAGTATGTCTGTTGTGCTCTACTTGCTGTCCGTTATATTTGGACGTGTGTATGGGTCGTTGGGTGTGGGGGTGTGGGGGGTAGGGTATAATCCTCTTGTAAATGTAAGTAAAGTAATTAAAATTTCCTAATAAAATATTATAACAATTACTAGTGTTTGTATTAACTATTGCTTGTTTAATTGTTTTACTTATAAATGTGTTTTAAACTTGTAATTGTCTTTTTCGTACTATTTTACTGTTGAGTACCTTACGCAAGATTGGACCTTTTTCAGCTGAGTTTCCACGTTATTAACTTCATTATTATTATTATTATTATTATTATTATTATTATTATTTTTATTATTATTATTATTATTATTATCGTTATCGTTATTATTATTATTATTATTATTATTATTATTATCATTATTATCGTACTATTTTACTGTTGAGTACCTTAGGCAAGATTGGACCTTTTTCAGCTGAGTTTCCACGTTAATAACTTCATTATAATTATTATTATTATTATTATTATTATTATTATTATTATTATCGTTATCGTTATCGTTATCGTTATTATTTTATTATTATTATTATTATTATTATTATTATTATCATTATTATCGTTATCGTTATCGTTATTCTCCTTATTATTATTATTATTATCGTTATCGTTATCGTTATCGTTATTATTATTATTATTATTATTGATATAATTATTATTAAAAAAGATTTTTGGTAAATGAATGTTGTTTCCATTCTTGTTTAGAACACAATGTACAGAGTACAATCTTCAATAGATTACATTGTTGATACCAAATATATTCACCAATAAACATATATTTTAATGCAAGATTATTTGCACTTTCTTAATTCTTAGTTCACCTTTCATTGAGTCGGCACTGATTCACATAAAACTATAAAACATTCTGGATCAGGAATTTATACTGTAGTAGCAGACACATGGTGTAATGGGGTCAGTTACAAGATCAGAGAGTAATTTCTTTTCGATTACTGTCAATCACTTGAGAGTTCCACTGGATTAACAACAGTCTGTGAAGAATGCAATTTGTACTACTAGAACCATCTTTAACCTAAGAATACATTTGACAAATTATTGATGGTTTAATAGCATATAATGAAAAGAGCATGGACGTCATGGACCGGTTCTTTATAAATAGAAGTGCACGTAAACCTTCACCTTTATACGTATACTGAAAGGAAAAGGAAACGCGACACGGGAATAGCCGCTATATATTGTATGTACAATATGCTGCTGTTAATCGAATGGTACATGGCTACGTAAGATCTTTCCTTTCGTAAAAAAGACTAAAACAACACATAACACAGCAAATAGTATTACTGAAAAGTTTCATTATTGACAGAGTAAGCGTTTGGCTCAAGCATGTGAGCAAACTTAGGATACAACATTTTGCAAACGTTCAATACAGTACTAAACTGCCTCAATTTATCAAAGAGGAACTTCAACATTTATGAATTTCTTGTTTCAAAGTGTACTGTGATTAAAATATCTACAACATCACAGTTGTGTCCTTTCTCTAACGGCCATTTATTTTTACAAAACATCTTGGGATTTCCTTGGAATATGGAATTAAGTGTGCAGTATATACAATATATAGCGGAAATTCCCGTGTCGCATTTCTTTTTCCTTTCAGCATATATACGATTAACACAATTTATGTTTATTTTGTGACACTAATATATTTAAACCTATGGCAAAATAAGAAGAAAACATGGACGCTCAAAATGTATTTAATTGTATGCAAGCAGGTTTCAAATCAAACTGATCTGACTTAATACATAGAGACTATGAATTCTTATACTTGTTAAAATAAGTATAAAGTCGAATAGGAAATGCAGCTTTTACAGAACACAGTAAACCCCAAAACACGCAAAACGACAAACACGAATGGCAATGTTAATAAGGAATAAAGGCATATGACATCACAAACACAAAAATGGTTGACAATAGGGCTACCGCCTTGGTCAGTGGCAAAAAAGGCCGCTGAGGGTTTAAACCAGGTTCTAGGGTGCACCAAACCTCACACTTACCCCACTTCATCCAAATAAAACGGGACAGTGTAAATAAAGAAATCCCCACCATGAACTATTCTCTAACCAACAAGGTAGCATTAATAGGCAGTATAAGTAGAACACAAAGATACTCCTGTATATTTAAATACAAAAACACAATAGCCTGGAAAGCCACAAAGAAGGCACTCAATGACTTGGCAGAAGCCAGAGCAACAAGAGAATAAGCCATTGAGGCCACGACAAGACAAGATTAAAATATCAAGATTGCCTTGTGTCCCAAGATTGTTTTTGTGTGTTGTTTTTTGTAAAAACTCACGGCGTCCCGTTTGTTTTTCTACATAACCTGCATTTGTTCAATCATTGATATTAATTATATCAATAGTTTAAAGCAAATTGTTTTTGCATATTATTAACTGTTGATTAGTTTGCACCAATAAATAATATATTTAAATATATGGTAAAATAAGATGAAAACTTGAAAACTAAAATGTTATTTAAACATATTCCGCCATTTTGCGAGGCGAAATTATTATGACACCCCTGATAAAAGTAAATATGAAACATAAATGTGACTATCAATTAGATTAAACATAGTTTAAAACACGCAATGTGCAACATGATGTCTGGACTTCACATGTGAGCCCATGCCATGAGTTCACATTACCTGCCTAGGACTATACTTTTCAGCCAGAGATTGTGAGCCCATGCCATGAGTTCACATTACCTGCCTTGGACTATACTTCTCAGCCAGAGAATGTGAGTCCATGCCATAAGTTCACATTACCTGCCTTGGACTATACTTTTCAGCCAGAGATTGTGAGCCCATGCCATGAGTTCACATTACCTGCCTTGGACTATACTTTTCAGCCAGAGAATGTGAGCCCATGACATGAGTTCACATTACCTGCCTTGGACTATACTTTTCAGTCAGATATTGTTAGCCCATGACATGAGTTCACATTACCTGCCTAGGACTATACTTCGCAGCCAGATAATGTAACCATGCCAGGAGTTCACATTACCTGCCTTATACTATACTTCTCAGCCAGAGAATGTGAGCCCATGACATGAGTTCACATTACCGTCCTCGGACTATACTTCTCAGCCAACGAATATGAGCCCATGCCAGGAGTTCATATTACCTGACTCGGACTATACTTCTCAGCCAACGAATGTGAGCACATGCCTATGACTATACTTCGCAGCCAGAGAATGTAACCATGCCAGGAGTTCACATTACCTGCCTTATACTATACTTCTGGATATGAGCACATGCCTAGGACTATACTTCGCAGCCAGAGAATGTAACCATGCCAGGAGTTCACATTACCTGCCTTATACTATACTTCTCAGCCAGAGAATGTGAGCACATGCCAGGAGTTCACATTACCTGCCTCGGACTATACTTCGCAGCCAGAGAATGTAACCATGCCAGGAGTTCACATTACCTGCCTTATACTATACTTCTCAGCCAGAGAATGTGAGCCCATGACAGGAGTTCACTTTAACTGCCTCCGACTATACTTCTCAGCCAGAGAATATGAGCCCATGCCAGGAGTTCATATCTCAGCTAGAGAATGTGAGTCCAAGACAGAAATTCGCATTACCTGCTCTGGACTCTACTTCTCAGCCAGAGAATGTGAGCCCATGACAGGAGTTCACATTACCTGCCTTGGACTCTACTTCTCAGCCAGAGAATGTGAGCCACGGACATGAGTTCACAATACCTGCATTGGACTACACTTCTCAGCCAGAGAATGTGAGCCCATGACGTGAGTTAACATTGCCTGCCTTGAACTATTGTTCTCAGCCATGGACTATAA
Organism: Cyrtodaria siliqua; assembly: GCA_037043455.1. NCBI lineage: Eukaryota > Metazoa > Mollusca > Bivalvia > Adapedonta > Hiatellidae > Cyrtodaria > Cyrtodaria siliqua. Next base: position 27,706 of record JAWPHD010015154.1, on the reverse strand, counting down.
GCCCATTACAGTAATTTACATAACCTGCCTAGAACTATATTTTATAAAAACATATTGAAAAAGTATACGGAGTACGCCTATTAAAACGAGATATACAACATTATAAAACACAATCCTCCTGAAGTGTCAAGATACCATTTACAGGTAATATATGATTAATTAAATGTGTCGTAGTTGTAAAATGTCGCCCCGACTACAACTCAGTAGAGTTATATGAGTTCTGCTCAACCCGTGGCTAGAGAGCGTGAGCGGTAGCTAGCATATTTCACTACCGTTCATGAACAGTCTCAATCAAACCGAGACTGCAATATTTTGTATGTGTCGTGTTCGGCCGTTTCCAAAGGTCCATTATCATACTCTTTTATTACTTACTGGTCTTTTGGGACCATCAAGTCCAATCTTAGTGGCTTTAAAGTAGAATAACGCTTAAGCCGGTGCTAAGATGCGTGAGAGGTGTTGCACTTTATATAACCTCGCATAAACATATTCAATAAAACAGAGCCTGTTGATTTCCTCTATTATTTGTGTTTGTTGCTTCTAAGAGATCCTCTCTTGTGTTTTTATTTAAACACAGCAGAGAATGTTTGTCTTCAGTCTTTCATCATATTTAAAACAGCATACAGTTGACATTAAATTATCAAGAACATACAGTAAAGATATGTTAAATACAGCTAAATCATCAACACGATAATGGTCTATTTAACATATACTGAAAAGAAAAAGAAAAGCATACTGGGTATTTCCGCTATATATTGTATGTTTAATATGCTACTGCCAATCGAATGGTACAGGGCGACATTAGGCATGTCCTTTCGAAAACAGGGTTTAAACAGCACCGGACACACCAATGTTTACCTCTTTAAAGTTTCATCATAGACAGAATGCGCATTTGGCTCAAGCAGGTGAGCAAACTTAGACTTTAAACGTTGCAATCGCTTAACATTAAACACAGTACTAAAATGCTTGACTTTTTCAAGCAAAATTTCAACATTTATGAATTTCGCGTAACAAAGTATACTTTGATTAAAAGGTCTACTACATGACAGAGTTGTCCTTTCTGTAATTAGTTGTAGGCCCTTTTTGTACAAAACACGTTGAGATATATCTGGATATTACGTGGAGTGAGGTGTGTACAATAGTGTAGTATAGGCACTTTTTTCATTATCCGTTTCTTCTTCCTTTCAATATATATATGTTCGAAGAAACTAAAATAATTAGATATAAAAGTCGATCAGGAAATGTAGCATTCAAGGAAGGACCACAGCCCCACAAACACGAACAGAAACAGTCAACACCTCTCGTGGTCCGAGTATTAAAGAGTATTATATTCTGCTTATGCAGAATGCAATTGGCTAAAGATTACATGCACGTTGTTAATATCAACTTCAGTAAATTGTTTTCGGTTAAATTCAACTTTACTGTGAAACGTTATATCGTTAAGATGCCACTTTCTTACGATCAAGGCCGATTTTCTCCTTTTCAGAATGACCCCTGAGTTACTTAACAAAAATGCACATTTCGGGTAAAGATTAGGAACAAGGTTTTGATATTTTCTTTAACTTATTTTAGATTCTAACTAAACTTGCTGTGAAGCCTTATATCAAACAGACATCACTTTTTTACGATCAATGTGAACTTTTGCCTTTTTCTAAATAGAGTTATTGCCCTTGATTATCTACGAAAATACGTTTTTTTTGTTGAGTTTATGTTGATTAATCACGTTTTGTTGAAAATTAAACAACATTTTGGGTGGAAATTTTATATACAAACAAGATATCAGTAAATGTTAATAATGTTTATGATACATCAGTGTTTTGCCATTTTAGAATAGAGGTATGGCCCTTAATTTACTTATAAATTATGATCTTAATAACATTAACATATAGGTTGCTTTTGGATACTTGTGGATATTTAGAATTCGTTCGATAATGTTAGCTTTTGAATTTCTTAATACAGTTATGGACCTTTAATTTACCTTGAAAATAGAATTATAGTATTTATTGCAATTACCGTCTTGTCAAATTGTAAATTTCCAATAGGTTCATTATTTTATTTACAGTCAGATAATGTTTATCAAAAAAAATTATTTGGCTAGTTTCGTTGGAAGGCGAGTGAACGACGTCAATGTTTGGGTATGACGTTTGATAGAGTTTCTCAAAAATATCTTAAATACTATCTAAAGAATTGATTTGCACTTTGTTACATATGATCATTAACTGTCCAACCAACATTGGTGTTTCTGTGACCTTGAGCTTCAGTTCTAGGTTCTGATTGACTGAACAGGCAACTTTTTGTTAAGAAGATTGTCAACGTTTCTCAAACACATCAAAAACTTGAATACTGTCCCACGGATGATTGTGTCGCCTTGATTCATGAAACCCAATATATTAAATAGTGTAAAAGAGTCATGTTTACAGTTTAAAATTAGATTTATCATTAAATGTGATCCATATCCTATTTCGAGTCAGAAACAAATTATGGTATAAAAGTCGAGAAGGAAATGTAACATTCACAGAACACAGTCAACCAAACACACGTATTTAAAACCAACACCAATCACAATAATAGAAAAGAAGAACAAAGTATGCGAAATGGCAAATTTAAACGGGTTGGAATATGGGTACCTCCTTGGAACTGTCAGTGACAATATGTGTACCTCCTTTAAAGGTCAGTGACATAAAGGCCGCTGGGGTTAATCCAGGTTCTAGAGTGCACCATACCTCACTCTTACCCTATTTTCATTCCAATAAAATGAGAACAGCCAGGTTATATCCCCCTTACAAACTAGGCAGTATTTATAGCAATTAGTAGGCAATATAAATATAACGCAAAATTTTCATGTACTTATGAATAGCAAATACTTGTCAGAAGCCAGGACAACAAAAGAATGAACCGTTAAGAGGACGATAAGACAATATTAAAGTCAAACATTAGGCGTTACCATATGTTGCCGAAATTAGGTAGAAGCACATGCATTCATTACTATATATAGTATAGATATAGATATAAAAGGATAGAGATAAAGCATATACTATCATTATATTTTCCTTATCCTTCTATACCATATATATTAATGAATGCCTGTGAGTAGAAGTCATCATAGGGTTCACAATCAATCTGTCGGGTCATCGCAACATTAATTGTAAAGCTGTAAAAGGGCAACAAATAAACATGCAGTGCGTTGCAAAATGATAGGGTCATAACCTAGTTTGTTATTTGTGTTAACAAGTTTAACACATATTGTATGAATGTGATAATGACCAATGATCTTAAAAAGTATGTACATATAGTCACCCTATAATTCACGTTGTGGCAGATCTTATAGTAGAAGAGTTCTGACAATACTTTAAAAAAGTAAATCAGGGTTATGATAATAAACCTTTGCAAAGCTTTGTGCGGGTATAAAACTCAATGAAGCACTATTAAAGCTGGAGTAGATTTAAAGCAAAACCAACTTCCAACTATGTACTGGATTCCTACTTTACAGAAACAGCCTAATAAAGCACACTTTCTTCCTATTTCTAGTATCTGCACCACTACAAACATCTCCAAAGGTGTAAAGTCCTGTCTTACTGCCGTTGTAGATCACGTAACACAAAAGTGTGCTAAAGCTAATGACAACTCTTGGATTAATATATTTTGGTCGTTATTACTTTCTTGAAAAAGAATGCAATAAGCGTCACACAAACCTTTACAAAGACAAGCTTATTGCTCTTATTCAATATTTATTTTAGTGAATACACAGTAATGTTTGCTCAACATTATACCGCGGTAAAATAAAATGTATTCTTTGGCATATCACTCCGCCGTCAAAACAATCAAAATGGACTCCACCATTGGGTTTCAGTATAGCATTTATTCTTACCATCACTTACTAAAATTAAACTCCTAACCTAAATTCATCAAAAATGTCCAAAGTAAGCGGAGTTCCGTTCACCCCTCAGCAGCACCCCATAGCAATAGTGGTGTCAGGTGGCGGAGTTGATTTCCGATCACCATTTTAATATTTTAGCTATGGTCATGTGAAAATTATGACGTAATCGCAGACTTTTTTCTAAGAAGTTGACAGAGTCACATGAAGACCCTGGTAAAGATTGGGAAATGTTCACTTCAATACAATCTTTACTAAATGTGTTCAAAGGCTTATCAAAGGAGGTTTTCACCTTATTATTTTGAAACGCACTGCATGTTTAGTGGTTGACCCATTTACAGTTCACCGCTTTGCTTTCCACTTGATTGTGAGATCGCCGTAAAGATTGTGGACATATGATGACATCTACCTAAATCTTGAAAGGACGATAACGTTTGATGTTTGTCTTCAATATTGTCTTGTCATGACCTTAATGGTTTATTCCCTACTGCTCTGGCTAAGAATATTGAAGTCCGCATCTCGATTGCAAACCCGTCTAGGTCGGGATAATTAACAATGTCAAAATGTCAAAATGGAAATGATCTCTCTTGTCATAGAGTTTATCTTATTATTCCTGAGTTTCAATCGCGAGATGTTAATCGGGTAAAGAAGATATAGCATCTATGAGAACTATCAGCTTTGTTGACGTTAAGTTCTTTAGGAAAGAAAGAATATGTAGTAACCATAGTAGAAAAGAAAGGGTTGTAATTGTCAGCATTGGTGGTGTCAGGTCGCGGAGTTGATTTCCGATCACCATTTTAATATTTTAGCTATGGTCATGTGACAAATTATGACGTAATAGCAGACTATTTTCTAAGAAGTTGACAGAGTCACATGAAGACCCTGGTAAAGATTGGGAAATGTTCACTTCCATACAATCTTTACTAAATTTTTTAAAAGGCTTATCAAAGGAGGTTTTCATCTTATTATTTTGTAACGCACTGCATGTTTGGAGGTTGACCCATTTACAGTTCACCGCTTTGCTTTCCACTTGATTGTGTGATCGCCGGAAAGATTGTGGACCTATGATGACATTTACCGAAATCCTGAAAGGACGATAACGTTTGACGTGTGTCTTCAATATTGTCTTGTCATGACCTTAATGGTTTATTCTCTACTGCTCTTGCTAAGAATATTGAAGTCCGCATCTCGACTGCAAACCCGTCTAGGTCGGGATAATTAACAATGTCAAAACGGAAATGATCTCTCTTGTCATATAGTTTGCTTATTATTTCTGAGTTTCAATCGCGATATGTAAATCGGGTAAAGAAGATATAGCAACTATGAGAACTATCATCTTTGTTGACGTTAAGTTCTTTAGGAAAGAAAGTATAGGTAGTAACCATAGTAGAGAAGAAAGGGCTGTAATTGTCCAATATATCATCCATATACAAAGTGGTATAATAAAAGGCTTCGATTCGGCTGCCTAAGCGTATATGGTAAAATACTAAATATGAAACCTCTATCATAACAAAACAAAAACAAATCTGCAACAAGAAGTCCACATTTCGTTCTCATTTGGGATTCCATACACTTTGTCTATAAACAGTACTGCCATACCTTACTAGTTCCATATGTGTAAAAATAGTATCTTATATGAAAATAAATGCTTTGAAAACAACTACGTGACAAGTCCACATTGTGTAATTGTAAACAAATCTTAAACTAAATATTGGTGAGAATCAGAACTCGTTTACTGAAGGTGCTGTGTACTCAGTCTGAAATTTTAATCTTTGCAAGCATCAAGAACGATAACTTTGTAAACCACTCCTCAATTGTTCTCATTGTCAACCAAAACCGAGATCTTAATAATATTACCCTAAAACAGAATGGAAAATCAAATCCTATTTATTATAATCATCGTGAAAACAATCACGCTCCTTAGTCAGAGGACGATATCCTCTGTGTTTAATTAGAATATTACACAGTTATTAATGACACTTCAAAGAAAAGTAAAAAAATATCAGACGATCGTATTTTTCAACAATTTAGAAGAATAACTTGATACCTGTCTAACCTGTCTGAAATCCGTTTTATATAAAGTTCCACGCCAAACTGTGTGAAAATCGATACCAATTTACTTAACGTATAGTGTAAGAAAGCTGAAATTTGCATTTTCTCAATAATCAAGGGCAATAACTCAGTAAGGCCGGTGTCAAGTTTGCTCATTGTCATCTTGTCAAAGTTCATGTTCATTTAAAGTCTCATACTAAATAATGTGAAGATAGGAGTCCGTTTACTAAAGTAATGTGTGTACTCAAGCTAAAATGTGTTTATTCTTTCAATAATCAGCGGTTATAATTCTCTAAGGCAAGTGTCAGTTTTGCTCAGTATTGAACTTGTCAATGGTATAAGGCTTAACACCTTACAACATTTAGTGGAAATCGGAAACCGTCTACTAAAGTTATTGTGAACAAGAAATTCGCATTATCCCTGGCTCAGGACAGAACAAAATTCATAAAAGGTCCATAACTCTTGTTAAAATTAGTAAAGTGTAACGTAATCAAGTCTTTATTCTGTAGTTTGATAATTCATATACGCATATAGGTTTCAAACACTGGAACTGTATTTTCCTAAAAGGACGTGTGCTAATTCCTTTACTTTACTTTGGCTGTTTGTTCAGCGATTTTCATATAATGGCTTGGTTAAAATGGGTTACAGTAGAAATCGCGATGCTGTTACAAAATGAAAAGTATGCCAGAAGTCCATGCACTGATTTCTTATGTACAAGACCCCCATCTGTTAATATTTAAAAAATCAGGAGTATATGTTTCGGGGTAAACGTTTTCGTTTTTTTTTTCAGGCTTGATTATATTAATAATCGAATAATTATCGAATTGTTTTTTATCGACGAAAGCTCGAGATTTCTCAGTGGAGGAATATTGGATATCGCTAAATATTAATAACTAACTCGGTGAAAGGAAATAACTAACTTTGCAATTCTTTCTTCTTTTTTTTTACGACTGCGCAAGTCCGATTTATTTTTTACCTTGACCGTGATTCGTGACGCAAATCAACATTAACTGTTGAATTTTGCACTTATCGTCAGTATCCTATACTATAGTTCCATCATGATTCATTGAAGCATTGTCATTTGATATTCCATAATTTTAAACAACATTATCCGTGTCTAATTCATTTGTTTTTGACAGACCTTCCGAAAACACTGTGAACAGTTGTTTTTACACATTGCGATTGAAGCGATTGATTATGTGAATCGGCGATCTTAATCTAACGTTACATATGTACTTAATAAATGTTGTCGTTTTAAAAGAGATTCATGAACAAATACAGTACACATTTATATGCTTATATATAAAGTTTGTTGCCTTAAAAGCGGTCAATTTGAAGTTTTTATATTGGCGATTTACTACTATCGCGTATAAATTCTTTTTGCGATTTGCCTTAAAAGGAAATCGTGGTAAATAAGCCACGACTCTGTATTCTCCCGTTAACACCCGTGGCGTAATTTGGTTCGAACTACAATCAAAATGATAAAAGTTAAAAATGTAATAAATTGGATATTAGAAATGCAAGAAACAGATTATTTAACTGCTGCGTTCGATTATTAGAAAATCCTTCGTTGTCATCTCTTGAAGGATTTCCTAATTATCTAACGCAGCAGTTTAATAATCTCTATCTCTTCAAGGTTGCGTTGTTTATTTATGATGGGCCGCTTATTCGGATGATCAATTGTCAATGTTGAGTTGTTCATATATTATATGTTCGACTATTTATAATTCCATGTACTATTTAACCGTTGTTTTGTAAATGTATAACTCAACCAATATCAAGGAGATATTGTTGTCATTTATTAAACAGTTGTATTAGTAATTGTCACGATTGAATTACTATTTCACATTCAGTTTATTTTAATTTTAGAGCTACTGTTTCATATTAATAGCTATGATTGAGTTTTTAATATTTCACATTAAGCTTGTTTTAATTGTAGAGCTGCTATTGCCATATTAATAACTATGATTGAGTTTTTAATATTTCACATTAAGCTTATTTTAATTTGAGCTACTGTTGCCATATTAATAGCTATGATTGAGTTTTTAATATTTCACATTAAGCTTGTTTTAATTCTAGAGCTACTGTTGCCATATTAATAGTATGATTGATTTTTTAATATTTCACATTAAGCTTGTTTTAATTCTAGAGCTATTATTGATATATTATTAGCTATGATTGAGTTTTTAATATTTCTTATTCTAATTTTAGAGTTACTGTTGCCATATTAATAGCTATGATTGAGTTTTTAATATTTCACATTAAGCTTGTTTTAATTGTAGAGCTGCTGTTGCCATATTAATAACTATGATTGAGTTTTTAATATTTCACATTAAGCTTATTTTAATTTTAGAGCTACTGTTGCCATATTAATAGCTATGATTGAGTTTTTAATATTTCACATTAAGCTTGTTTTAATTCTAGAGCTACTGTTGCCATATTAATAGTTATGATTGTGATTTTAATATTTCACATTAAGCTTATTTTAATTCTAGAGCTACTGTTGCCATATTAATAGCTATGATTGAGTTTATAATATTTCACATTAAGCTTGTTTTAATTCTAGAGCTACTGTTGCCATATTAATAGTTATGATTGAGATTTTAATATTTCACATTAAAATTATTTTAATTCTAGAGCTACTATTGGCATATTAATATCTATGATTTAGTTTTTAATATTTCCCATTAAGTTTATTTTAATTCTAGAGCTACTGTTGCCATATTAATAGCTATGATTGAGTTTTTAATATTTCACATTAAGCTTATTCTAGAGCTACTGTTGCCATATTAATAGTTATGATTGAGTTTTTAATATTTCACATTCAGTTTGTTTTACTTCTAGAGCTACTGTTGCCATATTAATAGTTATGATTGAGCTTTTAATATTTCACATTAAGCTTGTTTTAATTCTAGAGCTACTATTGCCATATTAATAGCTATGATTGAGTTTTTAATATTTCACATTCAGCTTGTTTTAATTCTAGAGCTACTGTTGCCATACTAATAGCTATGATTGGGTTTTTAATATTTCACATTAAGCTTATTTTAATTTTAGAGCTGCTTTTGCCATATTAAAAGCTATGATTGAGTTTTTAATATTTCACATTAAGCTTGTTTTAATTCTAGAGCTACTATTGCCATATTAATAGCAATGTTTGAGTTTTTAATATTTGACATTCAGCTTGTTTTAATTCTAGAGCTACTATTGCCATATTAATAGCAATGATTGAGTTTTTAATATTTCACATTCAGCTTGTTTTAATTCTAGAGCTACTGTTGCCATATTAATAGCTATGATTGGGTTTTTAATATTTCACATTCAGCTTGTTTTAATTCTAGAGCTACTGTTGCCATATTAATAGCAATGATTGAGTTTTTAATATTTCACATTCAGTTTGTTTTAATTCTAGAGCTACTGTTGCCATATTAATAGCTATGATTGAGTTTTTAATATTTCACATTCAGCTTTTTTTAATTCTAGAGCTACTATTGCCATATTAATAGCTATCATTGAGTTTTTAATATTTCACATTCAGCTTGTTTTAATTCTAGAGCTACTGTTGCCATATTAATAGCAATGATTGAGCTTTTAATATTTCACATTAAGCTTATTAAAACAAGAGGCCCAAGAGGGCCTGTGGACGCTCTACTGGTTAAAACAGCTCTTATAGATTTAGCTCTCTTCTCCTATAGATTTAACAAAGGAAAATACAATATAGCATTTTTCAACAAATCAATGGCCATAACTCTGTTATTACTAATAAGATCTAGCTGGTTTTCGAAATTGTCCAAGATTTCATTGATATACCGCGCTTTGCACAACTAGATATAATACTGAGCCTTCCTGCCAAATTTCGTAGAAATCCAACAAGCCATTTAAGAGGAGTAGCGCGGAGTAGCGCGGACAAGAAATTTAAAATAAAAATGTCGAAGGGCCATAACTCCGTCAAAAATAAGCGAACTGAAACAAAAGCGTGATATGCACAACTAGACATCTTACCGATGCTTCACGCCAAGTTTCATCGAAATTCAACAAGACATTTAGGATGAGTAGCGCCGACAAGAAATTTTAAACTAAGTGTTAAGTAATTAAAAACATAATGAAAAAAAAATCAAAAAAAAAAAAATCAAATCAAATCAATCAAAAAAAAAAAAGAAATGAAAAAAATTGAAAAAAAAATTGAAAAAAACAACAAGAAATTAAAAAAACAAAAAAACAATTGAAACAATTACAACAATTAAAAAAAATGTTAAACAAAAAATTGAAATTGAAAAAAAAAAAAAAATCAAATTAATTTTTTTTTATTTAAAAATTAAAAAACTGTTACCCCCGGGGCGCGTCCAAATTTGACACCAAGGTCACCATTTGAACAAACTTGGTAGAGGACCATGAGCTGATGCTACATGTAATACATGAGAACTCTGTGCCATGCGGTTCCAGAGAAGATTTTTTTCAGTTTTTGCCTTTACAAGCTTAAGTAAAACTGTGACCCCCAGGGTGGGGCCAAATGTGACCAATGGGTCACCATTTGAACAAACTTGGTATCATCTTATAGCAAATGCAAAATATTAAACCTCTGGCTCTTGCAGTTTCAGAGAAGAAGATTTTTTAAGTTTTTCCCTATACATGTCTATGTAAAACATGTGACCCTTGGGGCGGGGCCAAATGTGGCCCGAGGGTCACCATTTGAACAAACTTGGTAAAGGACTATAAGCTTATAGTAAACGCAAAATATCAAACCTCTGGCTGTTGTAATTTCTGAGAAGAAGATTTTTTTTTTAAAAAAATCCTATATACGTCTATGTAAAACTGTGACCCCTGGGGCGGGGACAAATCTGACCCCAGGGTCACCATTTGAACAAACTAAGTAGAGGACCATAAGCTGATGCTACATGTAATACATGAGAGCCCTTTGCCTTGTGGTTTCAGAGAAGAAGATTTTTTAAAGTTTTTTCCTATATGTCTATATGTAAAACATGCAAACCTCAATATACAAACTTTGGACCCCCGGGGCACAGCCATTTTGACCCTAGGGACTTTCTTTGAACAAAATTGATAGCCTAGGCATTGGCGATCATTTTAAAAGAAAAACTGTTGAAATCTGTCCAGCGGTTCTGGAGAAGAAGATTTTTTAAGGTTTCGACTATATATGGTAATGGCAGCCATCTTGGATGTAGCGCTGACCTAATTTTAACAAATCTAAAATGCATTCATCTAAGGATCATCCATGTGAAGTTTGGTCAAAATTAGCCAAGCGGTTTCTGAGGAGAAGTCGTTTGAAGAAAAGTTAACGGACGACAGACAGACGACAGACAGACGACAGAAGACAGACGACAGACAGACGACGGACGACAGACAACACACCATCCCATAAGCTCTGCTGGCCCTTGACCAGTAGAACTAAAAATGACACGAAAGGTAAGGTGTGCCTGTTTGAGTGTCTAGTTTGGATTTCCTTCAATAGTAACAAAAGTAGCAAAAATAAACCATTCTGAACCTAGTTAAATTGTCAGTGATAATACTGAAGCTTTTTTGATGTATTTGAGGTTCAAATTGTTTCAAGTGTTCATGTTTTGGCGTGATCGATTAAATGGAACACAGAAAACAGTTGTAAAATTTCGTACATTGACAGTGCACAGTGAGCAAGAGATATGGGCTATATTACATCAAGAAGAACTTTACTACTTTCATGAATCTTAAAACACGCATATCCAGATTTTATGGTGCAAATTTTATTTAAATCCAGCAATTTAAATGCAGAATTCTCAATCTACCGATTTCAGAAAAAAATAATTCAACTCTAAACATTTAAGGCCCTAAACATATTTCAATGACACCCTGTTAAAGGGAATGTAAGAGACACAGCCAAACATGCTCTATTATTGAGAGTTCTGCAAAACGTGGAAAAAGGTGAAAGGTTTATCAGCGTAGTGTAGTGACTGACTATAGAGGAGTCAATCACTAAAAAGAAGTGTGTTGCTATACTAAAGGGTTGTATCCTTTTCTGACAAATTTCCTGATTAATCTTGTAAAGTGGTCAGGAAACCTATAACCGCAACGAAAACCTACTGGATAAGTACAACACCAACCTTAAAACATGTCTGCGACTAGGAATATCACAACCTTTATTTTATGGAGATGTGGTCTATAAACTTCGGAAGTTAAAGGGATCTGACGGCAGTGAAGGGTTTTCTTACCACTTTACAAAATGAATCAAAAAATTCGTCAGAAAGGGATACGACCCTTTAGTATTGCAGCGCACTTCATGTTTAGTGATTGAACCCTCTACAGTCAGTCACTACGCTTCACTTTTCCCGTGTGCGATGACTGGACAACCTCGTGAGACTGTATGATTGCGCCTGCTGAAACCCGGACAAAGGGAGGTAGGTGCAACAACCTTCGTCCTAAGGATTTTTAGTCGTGCCCTAAATTGGTTTTCTATTTGGCTGCAACTGCTGTGGTTGTTCAGTAACTAATTATACTTTTTGTATATATTTACAAAACATTTAAGTGTATTGTTTGCTAATTTCTCAGGATATGGACTTTATTGTTAGGGATTTCCTTTTGATGGGATGCACTTTTATTTACACTGTTTTTTCAATATGTGCGTTGCATGTGCGTTAAAGACAGGATAATAGCAAGGTTGTGTACACATACAACCGATTTAAGCTAGCCTTATTGCCTACAGACCGTTTCTAGTCTTCACCACTCTTTATGTTACGTATTTATATTACGGTTTATGGTGCAGTGCGTTTCATTGCTTGGTTTCTATATGACTATTTTTCTCATTTTTAAGGTTCGTATTGTACTTCTCCAGTAGGTTTTCGTTGAGGATATAGAATTTTGAGAAAGTTCTACGCAGTTTGTGATAACAAAACCCTTGCTGAAAAAGTTTACCTGTAATGACTTGATTTCGATGAGAGATATACACCCCGTATGATCCAGCAAAACGAACAAGCTGGGAGATATACACCCCGTATGATCCAGCAAAACGAACAAGCTGGGAGATATATACCCCGTAGTAAAAATACTGCAGCCCAAAGGCTTCTTGTTAACTTTAATTTAATCCTTAGCCCGTTATGAATGTATAATGGTAATGTAATTTGGATCATTCCATTTATGTTACAAAGGGGTGTTTTGGGGAAATGACTGATAAGCAGCCGGACATTGTAAAACTCTGATCAGCCTGCGAGTTACTCTGGTTTTACAATGGGCGCAAATGCTATTGTAGTCGCCCTTAGTAGGACAAAGGTTATTTTTCATACTCAATTAAAAATGGTAATATCAAATAATGACAGAAATGCGGAATTCATAAATTCGTTACGGAAAAAATCCTCGCTTTCGCGTTATATTATTAATTATAATTCAGTGGCAGTTGTGAAGCTTTAAGTTACTTGTTTAGCAATTTATTTGTTTCCATCATTAGATTTGATTGCCATACGAGCATAATTCCTTCATTAGATTTGATTGCCGTACGAGCATAATTCTATTTTCATATAGATACATTTTCACTTTATCACATGAGAAATAGTTATGTTTCAACATAAAAAAATACTAAAGTGACCCTCACATGTTTAATCTGTTACTTAACACTGCACTGTCCCTATCTTCACTAATTACTCATTTCCCTACTGTGAGGCCTTGACCACAGTATGAACTTTAGATACCCAGACAATACAACCTCAAAAGATAACAGTGATTATCTTAATGGCTCTTTATTGGTCTGACCTTACACCAAGGGTAAGCTCGCACTAAGCGTTATGAAGGTTTCAATATAACCTTTATTCAAGTACTGTATTTAAGATGACTTTAAGAGTTTCATGGTTCAGTACTATTAATATTACTTATACATTTGTCATAATTCTATATATTTCTGATGAGTAAAACATAAAAACTTGTATTATAATAAGACGAAATATTGAATACTTAAAATTTGATTTATTTAAAGTTAACCAGGATAAAAATAAAAATTAGACGGGATTTATAAATCGAGACACACATTACAAAACATGTTCAACTGTCCAGACTCTATTGAGCCCATCCCTTTAAAGGGACACATGGCAATCTTGATTTTTTAAAAACTCGCGGCGTCCCTTATTCTCTGTATAGGTCACGCACTTCACCGCGAAGACTGCTTGTAGTAAAATGGTATTGAATAAATGGTAAAAGTATTTAAAACTCTGAGACAACAAGTAGGTTAAAGGGACACACGGCAATCTTGATTTTTTTAAATCTTTATAATCATATACATTTTTCGCGGCGTCCCGTTATTTTTTCTCTTAACTCATGAAACTTGCATTTGTTTAATCATTAATGTTAAAAGGACACTGTCCGTAACTTTTAGCTTATAAATCACACACCACTAATTATGTTCGCAAACATTACATACCAAACATTACTGAATATTTACTAATTAAAGCAGGATTGTTTGATGGAATTCAGTCGCGGTACAAAAAAACAGAGAAACCATTTCGGGCGTTTGAACTCGAAGCCCAAACTAAAATTAAAGTCGCGGTAATAATAGTGAACGTAAAGTAGTCGACCTAGCTCCAAACTGAGCAAAGCGGGCTATACATATTACGCCCTAAATACTATGGTGAGAACCTAATGCGCTAATGGAAGTCACGTGATCGCAGAAAAGGTAAATACGATGGGTCCCACTTTATTTACAAATAATAATTTAAGCTTTTATTTTCCAAACTCACGAATGTATTACTACAGACTTCTTAGTGTCTATGCTCATGTTTTCATGTATACATTTCACTGAATAAAAGTCAGACAGTTATTTGGTTATGCTCAATATCTACTTACTTACGGACAGTGTCCCTTTAATTATTAGAATAGTTCTTAGCAAATTGTTTTTACATATTACTATCTCTTTAGAATATTGCACCAATAATATATTTAAAAAAATGGTAAAATAACGAAGCATATTGAAATCTTATTTTTTTATTGAATTATATGCAAGCAGTTTTAAAGTCAAAATGACGCAGGATAACTAATCGAGGAGCACTTTTTTTAATGTTTTAATAAAACTCAAGATTGCCATGTGTCCCTTTAAACAATATGAAAAAACAAAACAAAAAAACTAATGTTCTAATGCAGTTCAATTCAATTTGAGCTTTAGCTCGAGGGCCTCATATGGCTATCAAGGGCCAATTTCACAAAGAGGCCCACCTACCCCAGTTAATAACCTCTAATTATTATTGGGGGGGTGTAATCAGGCAGATGCGGGATACGTAACGGCCGTTTTTAAAGGTCGCCCGTATTTATACTTATTTAGGTTGGAATCAGGGTGATGTGTGATACGTAACGACCGTTTTTACAGGTCGCCCGTATTTATACTTATTGAGGTTGGAATCAGGGTGATGTGTGATACGTAACGACCGTTTTTACAGGTCGCCGGTATTTATACTTATTGAGGTTGGAATCAGGGTGATGTGTGATATGTAACGACCGTTTTTACAGGTCGCCCGTATTCATACTTATTGAGGTTGGAATAAGGGTGATGTGTGATACGTAACGACCGTTTTTACAGGTCGCACGAATTTATATTTATTGAGGTTGGAATCAGGGTGATGTGTGATACGTAACGACCGTTTTTACCTGTCGCCGGTATTTATACTTATTCAAGTTGGAATCAGGGTGATGTGTGATACGTAACGACCGTTTTTTCAGGTCGCCCGTTTTTATACTTATTGAGGTTGGAATCAAGGTGATGTGTGATACGTAACGACCGTTTTTACAGGTCGCCCGTATTTATACTTATTGAGGTTGGAATCAGGGTGATGTGTGATACGTAACGACCGTTTTCACAGGTCGCCCGTATTTATACTTATTGAGGTTGAAATCAGGGTGATGTGTGATACGTAACGACCGTTTTTACAGGTCGCCCGTATTTATACTTATTGAGGATGGAATCAGGGTGATGGTGATACGTAACGTCGGTTTTTACAGGTCGCCCGTATTTATACTTATTGAGGTTGGAATCAGGGTGATGTGTGATACGTAACGACCGTTTTCACAGGTCGCCGGTATTTATACTTATTGAGGTTGGAATCAGGGTGATGTGTGATACGTAACGACCGTTTTTACAGGTCGCCAGTATTAATACTTATCGAGGTTGGAATCAGGGTGATGTGTGATACGTAACGACCGTTTTTACAGGTCGCCGGTATTTATACTTATTGAGGTTGGAATCAGGGTGATGTGTGATACGTAACGACCGTTTTTACAAGTCGCCCGTAATAATACTTATCGAGGTTGGAATCAGGGTGATGTGTGATACGTAACGACCGTTTTTACAGGTCGCCCGTGTTTATATTTATTCGGCGAGAGATCGGGATGATGTTGGATATGTAACGATCGTTTTTACAGGTCGTTCATATTTATACTTAATGGCCTTGGATATGGGGTGTTGTGTTTGTAGGTGTGCTATTGATTTTGATTAGCTGTTTGCAAGAAGGTTCGAATAAGACTTCCCGTTCCACGCTGACATAAAACGTCGGAGTAGTTTGTGTAAAGAGAAACTACTATTTTTTCATTTAAAAACAAAACAATATATAAACATTACAATATTACAGTGGCATATGTTTCCAACCCACACGCCTGCTTCCAATCGGCAAAGAAATATATTCTACACAGTCGTGTTGCACGACGATGTGATTATCACACAGATGTAAATGTTATCAGCCGCAGGCTAATATTTCAAATGAACAAGAGGGAGGTAAATAGGCTAAACTATATTAGTGAAGAACATGACCCACAGAGTTATCTGTGACATACCGGCCATAAACGAAATGGACTCTCAATATAACGTATTTACGTTATTTTGAGCTTACACGCATCAACTAATTTCGTCGTGCGCCCCAAGAAAAACAGCGTGCGCCTCATGTTTTATTGCAAAAATGTAAAGATAACACATGTAACTAACTTGGAAAAATGTCAAATAGCGTCAGAAAAATCGGAAAACGTAAAAAAGAAAGGGACGAAAATAGTCAATAAACGGTTAAAATGGAGCAAAAAATGAGATATTTTGATAAAAAAACTGCTCTCAGGCGCACATAAGTATGTACATTCTTCGTATACATCTAGTAAGTTAAGGGAGACGTTATAAAATATGCTTAGATGTCGGGTTTTCCATGTCAAACTGAAACAAATGTCAAAATACGGACGCTGGAATTTGCCGATGTTTTCGTGACGAAAATAACGCATTTAAGTTATTACGAAAATAACGTGTATACGTGACACCCCTGACTGATAATTACTGGCCTATTAAACGTCCAAATTGTGGCTCTTATTTCAAAGCAATTTCCATGACAAATAATTCAAATCAATAATATAGCCACATTTTCTTTACGTAAAGTCACTTGACAGGTCTATGTTTACATTTATCTCAGATCTGCAGGTCAATCCGGAAAGGGGCGTGCCTTGTTTTAATGTATATTTAGGACACCACATCCTGAATTTTGCATGCACCTGGAAACAAGGCCAACGAAAACAAATACAAATATTAGTAACGGATACGATGAAGTATACAGTGTTCAGAGTTATTGTTAATCGAGGTTACACACAATATAAAGAAGGCACATAATCTGAAATTCAAATCAAATTCTAAATTTGAATTTTTTGTTTTCTTACTGAATAGGTGGTTTCACTACTCCAGGCTTGAGTATTTTTGTTTAATCACCCTTAGGATATGTTGCCAGCTTTTTAATTTAGTCTTTTGACTCTTACTTGTGATACGCATGCTTCATAAGCCCTGCTCCCTACTAAATTCCATTTTGTTTATTTCGCCCATTGTTTTCGTTCAGGGCAAAGCATTTTGTTAGAAAATTGGACCATACGCCGTTTTCCATGGAATTGTAGGAAAGTACTTCACTGAAGGTTCCATGTTCACCGTCATATGTATACCATCTTCGGGTTGGCTCAAATTTCTGTACTATTGTCATTTTAAATATTGAGTTCTGCTCAACCCGGGGCTAGAGGGCGTGAACGGTAGCAAGCACTTTTTAATACCGTTCATGAACAGTCTCAGTCAAACCGAGACTGCAGTATTTTATTTTATTTTATTGTGTTCGGCGATTCCCAAAAATCCCCTTTTATACTCTTTTTAATTCGTTTCACACAATGGCTTTACTAGCTGTATTGAATTATAAAGCTGTTTATTGATTTATAATGCTGTTTATTGATTTATAAAGCTGTTATTGAATTATAAAGCTGTTTATCGATTTATAAAGCTGTTATTGAATTATAAAGCTGTTTATTGATTTAGAAAGCTGTTATTGAATTACAAAGCTGTTTATTATGTGTTATCAAACATCGAAATAACAAGTAAAGTTCATATTCAGGGCAGTATATTATGCCACCTTAATGGTAATGCTTATCGGGTGTGTACAAACTTAGACAGTTCAGACAGTCATGATGTCTGTTTCATCTCTCTCCTTTTCCGGTACACAATACGATAACATACTGTGTTGTCAAGTAAATATTTAACAAATCAAACAAAATACAGTACTTGCGGTAGTAGCCGATCATCGGTAGTAGCGGATCAGCTTATGTTTACATTTAATTTATTCAGCACGTATGCATTTGTTTTTTTATGAAACTTTTCATATTTGAATATTGATCAAATAAACATTCAACTATACATTAGCGCAAGGATTCGGCACCTATTTCCTTGAGTAATTAACCACTTAGTGTAGCACCTATCAAGAAAAGTGATCCGTTTCTGCCTGAAGGATGCTGAGAGAGCAGAATCTAGTAAGAAACTGTCTTCAAAGTATTCTTTAGTTTTAAACTTAAGCTTTTAACCCATTAGAAGGATAACTTTGGAATACAGTGCATAGGGTAGTAAAGGATTACTATGGTTAAACGCGTAATTCGAAAGTTATCCTTCTAATTGGTTAACAACTTCAATTTAAAACTAAAGGAAACTTTCAAGACAGTTTCTTACTAGATTCTGCTCTCTCAGCAATATGCTAACCAAAATTATTATGAACTATGCCTTATACTTGTGTTAGTTAACTGTTGAAAATCTGCCAATTTGCCCGTTTACGGAATCAATGTCCCTAAACGTTTAAAACTCCAAATCATGGATCTTTTGATGATCAGTCCTGAGCATTTTACACCAAAGTGTATTAAAAAAACTTCTGTTCATTTTTTATTTCATTTTAACTGTATTGTTTTTCATTTAAGAAAACTCACATCCTTCGGGCAGTAACGGAACACTTTTCTTGATAGGTGCTACACTAAGTGGATAATTACTCAAGGAAATATGTGCCGAATCTTTGCGCTAATGTATAGCTGTATGCTTATGTGATCAATCTTCAAATATCGAAAGTAACCATGGGAATAAGTAGCTTAAATATATATCTAAAAGAATTCCAAGAATAATGTGTACACACCAAGTGACGTTAATATACGTCTATTGATACGTCACTTGGCCCGCTTCTGATTTCGTTACGCTATGCTACACGGATCCAGAACCAGAGCCTGGGGAAAATAGGACTTTTTGGGCGATTATGGCGAGATTTTGAGAGATTCAACGATACTTTCAAAAAACGTATTTTTAAGTTAATTTAATAATAATTTCTTAATTTTAACTTATAAGAAGCAGCAAATGACGTTAAATAGTTTAACTGATGCCTCACCAATTGACGTTGTACGTTTTTATTTACAACATGACATCACGCAAACGTCGACTTTATGAGCGTGAAAAAAATGCAAGAATAAATTCTGCTAATCGCTAGTGGGCGCTTTAATTGGACTAATCTGCCCAGACCGATTTCTGCAAGTAAAACATATGCATGATACGGTCTAGCTGGTCGAGACTGCGTCTATTTAATGCACCCAGTTAGTTAACTCTAAAAACTATGTTACCTCTACTTTTACAAGGGCAAACGTTTATTTGCAGAAGCCAACGAGTAATTCGATTGCTTTAACTTATTATTATTGATTTGTTTTTATTGAGCTCAGTAGTAATGGAAGACAAGATACCATATCAATATTAGTTTTCTGACTCTGGAAAAGGAGATAAGAGTAAATGTATTTACAATGTATCGTTTCATTGGGATGTCAATAGGGTAAGAGTGAGGTCTGATGCACACTAGAACCTGATTTAAACCCACAGCGGTCTTTTTGGCCGCTGACTGTTTCAACGAGGTAGCCCTATTGTCAACCCATATGTGTTTGTGATGTCATATGCCTTGGTTATTAACGTTGCAATTCATGTTTGTTTTAGTGCGTGTGTTTGGTTGACTTTGTTCTGTGAAAGCCACATTTCCTGTTCGACTTTTATAACTATCATTATTTCACTCATTTAAACCATTTTAAAGCATGTCACAGTCATGACCATCACTGCACTAGTTAGATCCATCTTTTCTTAAAGTGACACGAACAGAATTGTGTGTTGCATATTGCATAATATCTTATTTTTGTGATTCAATTATTAGCTTTTATTCTATCTTTCTATGCGTGTTTTTGGTTGACTGTGGTCCTTGAATGCTACAGTTCCTTCCTGTTATGCTTTTATATTTACATTTATACAAGAGAGCATGGCATAATTTGCATTTAAAACACAATTTAAAATTGTCACCCTTGTAACTCTTAAGATGAGACATGTATTTTAGGTTGTTTTAAGCAAAGATAATCATTTGACATGAAAACTATTAATTAAACTAGTATTTTTTATTCTATTATAGCCTATACATATATATTTCTCTATTACACTACCGTTTTTATCTATATACTATAATTACAAGTATGTTTGTATAATACAGCAACAACATTTCCTTTGCAAACAATTTGTAAAGAAAACAAGTGTTGAGTATAGAATATTTTCAGTGTTACATCTTCGACGTGTTCTCAAAAAAACGGAAAGTACCCCCTTTTGCAAGTATTCCCATAGGTTAGTCTTTGAGGGCGTAGGACAACTTGAACAGCAGTTTAATTAAACAATGTTAGATGTTTGTAATCACACTGCACTGAGTACTAAATATTCCTTTAAACTGTTGCACATTTTGCCAAGCATTAGTCTTTATGGATGCTATGGAAACCTAAAAGGGAGGTAATTTGATGATTTTCGATAATCAAAAGCTGCTACCTACACAATCGGTGTTGTGTTTTTCTGTGATATTTTTTCGAAAGCAACGTATAAAGAATATTGTCTTGGACAAATTGAGGTAATGTTTGTAGATGTTATGTTTTTTTTTTTTAAAAATGCAATGGTTTAAGAAAAAGGGGATAACTCCCTTGTGTACTGAACTTTTCAAAAAACTTTTTTGTTTTGACTATCGGTGGTGACCGATCTAATTATTCTATATGCATCATTTAATATTCCTGTTTTTCTGTCTATATAATAAGGGAAAGAAAAAGAGGTACTTTTTATTTTTGCTCAGTATATATGTATCATCAGAGAATATTACGAATGCATAACCATTTGGCATTGCTAAACGAATCTGAATGGTAGATTTTTCTCACATTAATGCAAAAGAAATGGGCTGTATGTGCTAATATACTAAGCAAGAATACATAATACATACTTGTTCTCATTCATTTCTGCATTAAGTATAGGAGAGTAAAATATAAGCCAGGCATTCGCAATTCATGACATTTGTTCGTCGTATCTGCATTCAATCAATTACAGTATAAGGAACTATAAAAGTGACACTTTATTTATCATATCACAAAAGCCAGCGTTCTTCTGAGGGATTTCTTTTTGTTTGTTTGGTGTTTTACGTAATTTCATGTAATGAAGTTCTTCTCCTCTGTCACACTTCAACATTTTACAATATCTTTTTTTATTCGATTGACTCGATAACACCAACATGAACTGAATCTCAGAGTCTCAGATCAAAAACGTTTTAATATTACTAGGGACAATTTAACTAGCTCGCTTCAATATTAATATGGACACATTAACTAGCTCGC
The DNA here is from genome assembly GCA_037043455.1 of Cyrtodaria siliqua. Lineage (NCBI taxonomy): Eukaryota > Metazoa > Mollusca > Bivalvia > Adapedonta > Hiatellidae > Cyrtodaria > Cyrtodaria siliqua. The sequence goes on along the minus strand of JAWPHD010015154.1, from coordinate 5,850 downwards.
CTCAATATTAATATTGACACATTAACTAGCTCGCTTAAATATTAATATTGACACATGAACTAGATCACTTCAATATTGATATTGACACATTAACTAGCTCACTTCAATATAAATATTGACAATTAACCTAGCTCGCTTCAATATAAATATTAACACATTAACTAGCTCGCTTCAATATTAATATTGACACATTAACTAGCTCGCTTCAATATTAATATTGACACATTAACTAGCTCACTTCAATATTAATATTGACACATTAACTAATTCACTTCAATATTAATATTGACACATTAACTAGCTCACTTCAATATTTATATTGACAATTTACCTAGCTCGCTTCAATATTAATATTGACACATTAACTAGCTCACTTCAATATTAATATTGACACATTAACTAGCTCACTTCAATATTAATATTTACACTTTAACTAGCTCACTTCAATTATAATATTAACAATTTACCTAGCTCGCTTCAATATTAATATTGACAATTTATCTAGATCTCTTCAATATTAATATTGACGAATTTACTAGCTCACTTCAATATTAATATTGACACATTAACTAGCTCGCCTCACTATTAATATTGACACATTAACTAGCTCGCTTCAATATTAATATTGACACATGAACTAGCTCACTTCAATATTAATATTGACACATTAACTAGCTCACTTCAATATTAATATTGACAGATTGACTAGCTCGCTTCAATATTAATATTGACACATTAACTAACTCGCTTCAATATTAATATTGACACATTACCTAGCTCATTTCAATATTAATATTGACACAATAAATAGCTCACTTCAATATTAATATTGACACAATAAATAGCTCACTTCAATATTAATATTGACACATTAACTAGCTCACTTCAATATTAATATTGACAATTTACCTAGCTCGCTTCAATATTAATATTAACACATTAACTAGCTCACTTCAATATTAATATTGACTCATTAACTAGCTCACTTCAATATTAATATTGACAATTTACCTAGATCACTTCAATATTAATATTGACACATTAACTAGCTCGCTTCAATATTAATATTGACACATTAACTAGCTCACTTCAATACTAATATTGACACATTAACTAGCTCACTTCAATATTAATATTGACACATTAACTAGCTCGCTTCAATATTAATATTGACACATTAACTAGCTCACTTCAATATTAATATTGACAATTTACCTAGCTCGCTTCAATATTAATATTGACACATTAACTAGCTCCTTCAATATTAATATTGACACATTTACTAGCTCACTTCAATATTAATATTGACACATTAACTAGCTCACTTCAATATTAGTATTGACACATTAACTAGCTCACTTCAATATTAACATTGACAAATTTACTAGCTCACTTCAATATTAATATTGACAATTTAACTAGATCGCTTCGATATTACTACTGACAATTTAACAAGCTCGCTTCAATATCAATACTGACAATTTAACTATCTCGCTTCAATATTACTATTGGCAATATAATAAGCTCACTTCAATATTAATATTAACAATTTAACTAGCTCGCATCAATATTAATATTGGCACATTAACTAACTCACTTCAGTATTAATATTGACAATTTAACTAGATCGCTTCGATATTACTACTTACAATTTAACAAGCTCGCTTCAATATTTATACTGGTAATTTAACTATCTCGCTTCAATATTACTATTGAAAATATAATTAGCTCACTTCAATATTAATATTGACACATAACTAGCTCGTTTCAATATTAATATTGAGAATTTAACTAGCTCACTTCAATATTAATATTGAGAATTTAACTAGATCGTTTCAGCACTATTGTTGACAATAAATATAGATAACGTTCACGAAAAGACTTGCATTAGAAGTGTTAATGGCCCTGTCACACTACGGCGTATAGCATCAACGTACGCCGACGTACGAGAAATTTGGGAAACACGCTGGTGTACGTCAAATAAGTCAGGGATAAGTTTTACACAAGTTACGAGCACGCCGAAATACGCTGGCATAGGTTGCCGTACGCCGATGCCGGTCAAAATTTGTATGCATGCACAAAATTTGTAGCGTATGCCGACGTGTTGTTTATAAGTTAAGCATAAGTTAGAGGTACGTGACAGGCTAGTTATGCACACGTTTACATACGCTACAAGTAAGTTACACATAAGTTGGCATCCGTCGAAATACGTCGGCAACCAGCTTGGCGATTGTGTAGCGTTTGTGAAACTTTTTTCTAACCTATGAGCAACGTACTGTTAACTTATCATTAACTTATATCTGACCTTTCCACAACGTATATTGACGTATTGAACGTATGCCTGACGATCAAGAATTACCCAACGTGTTAAATACGTGTTTAAAACTTACTGAACGTGTTTAGAACTTACAGGTAGCGTATTTGCCAGCGTTTTGGGTTCAGCTATATATATGGTGTACCGATGAGCAACTCATCATACCTGCTGATCGTCGCAATACGCACCAAAACGCTATGCATAAGATAGTCATAAGTTAGACTACGTTGCGCATAAGTTCCGCATAAGTCATGAACGCTAGAGGTACGCTGGGCACACGCTGTCACACGCTTGCAAAAGTTGTATAATTTATGTTAACGCTAGGGACAAGTTATGAATAGGTTACTGATACTTTAAAATAGGTTATATATTCGTTCAACTCGTTAGCAATACGCTATGTATACGTCAAAAGGAGGCTTCCAATTGATTTTTTAATTCATTTTCAACGTATGTCAGCGTGTTTGATAACATTTTCATACGTCGGCATACGTTGTCTAAAACGTTATAGTGTGACAGGGCCATTAAAGCCATACTTACAGAGGTTTGAAAGATCGATCAGAGTGGCAAGAAATTTAATTTTCAACTTGTAAGGTTAGACACAAACATATTTTCATCTGTACTGAAGAGAGTCTTGTCTCTGCTCAATCTTGATACTCTGGTTACACGGCACACTCTTTTACGATTGGTGCTGCCATGCAGCAGCCTCCACTGGCAAATTATGTCGAAACTGTCAATATGACAAGAAGCTGAGTTCAACTGTGTTTTTCAACTCAATCATGTCATTTTTTGCAAGTCTATTAACACTAAAACAACTGCTGTACAAAGCTCTTTGTGAAAAATATGGTTTCTCATATATCATTATTGGCTTGACTTTACGGAGACACCCGGAATTTACCTCATTATATAATAAATGTACACTTATACCACGATTTAAACAACTTATAACACGATTTATTGCATACGCAATTACATGCTCCGTTTACTTTCAATGTAACAGGAAACATCAATACTCGCCCATAATGACGTGTAGTAAAGTCATATTGGGTGTGTGCACTTTTCTGTTCATGTCAAAGAAAGTATGTCACGTGATGTAAACAATTTTGATTTCATTGCGAAAATGACAATATGTTTGTTTCAAATAAAATGTTTTTGTGAAAATTAATTGTTACAACCTATTTTATTCTCTCTAATTTAAAAATGCGTATGCAGTAAAAAGGTTATTAGATTTATATTGGCATATATGCACTCGTTCTTTTGCTCCTAAAGTCGCGCAATATTAATACGCAAAACAACTCGTGCATATATCCCAATACAAATCTAATAACCTATAAATACAACTGTATAAAATAAATGTAGCTAATTATAGTTAATTCTCATGATTCTCAGCATGTTGTTAACGGAAAAGAAGTTGATTTAGGTCAGCGTATGCTGAGGTGAACGGGCTCCCCCTTTGTACGCCTGATTAGCGTCTCCAAGACGCCCCGGTGGAACAAATCGAGAGTTTGACGCACTGGGTGTACAGTTATGGTGGCGAAGCTATGGTGGTTATGCTTGGGCGAATTGCAAGCAGAGTTGGTGATACATTAAAGTCAGTCTCATCCCAGACTATTTTCTGGTGAATTGTGGAGAAAAGGATTTAGTATTGATTTTTTTTGTGCACAATCAACCAAGCGATTGCAAAGTTGTTGAAGTCTATACAAGCGAGCTACCAGTTGTTAGAAGTTTGTTCAGGTTCGAACGTCGCTATACAAATGACGTTGCGGCATTGGACAAGGCACGCAGGTCTCACGACATTCAGTGAGATTATAATGAGTGTGAAGACGTTCACATGGCAATGTTGGGTAATCAGCTTCTCCTGAACAAATGGATTCAGGACTAGAAATGTTCGTTCGCAAGTTACATAAAGCGCATTATTATGTTTAAATTGTGGTAAGGCACGGCTCACGTTATCATATAATATTATTGTATACTTTCATATTGTCCCGTTTAGTTTGCATTGAGCTAAGTGTGCAATATTCTACGATATTGCACACATTAATATTGCACCGGAACTTTTTCTCGTGCTTGCTAAGAACCGCGAAACAGAAATAAGGAACTACTTTCAAATAAAATAACGGAATCCTTCCTATAGTGTCAACAACCTTTTGTGGCAGAAATTGATAAAATAATTGAAATGGTCACTCACCCACTGTTTTAAACGTTATCGAATGGTAAACAAACTTTAGAAAATCGCTTGATGTTTTTAATGACGTCGTCGTTTTCGCGCAAAATAATCATCCACACAAGATGAAACTGAATGATAAGATAGGAATTCCATCAAAAGCTATACAAATAACACAAATACAATTGAAAGTAATAGTCATACAATTATATTGATCACAAACAATATGAAAGTATACAATAAAGAAAGTATACAATACATTTGTATGGCTAAATAGTACTTGCAACTCGTTGTTTTGGCGCAAGCTCGTCGTCCTTTGAAAAAACAACTCGTTTCAAGTAATATTTAGCCATACAAATTCAATAACCTATAGTATTGTCTGCGCGTTACATAAGCATAATATGATAATATCCAATTTTCTTTGGCTGGAGAGGGATCGCTTTTTGCCAAAATCTATTTTTTTGGTAGTGCGCATTATGAAAGTTTTGATTGCTGCCATATTGTCGTCGGCGAATCCTTCAATTCAGTGAAATCAAATTTAATAACAATTAACAGTTTTATAATTAGTAAATTTCAATGTAATACTGACCACTGTTCCCCAGGGTCGGGATTACAGCATGAAATATTAAGCCTTTTGTGGCTTTATTGTTGGGGCTTCTTTAAGAGTATCAGGCTTTTGGGCCATGCCCGCTTTGCTTAAACCAGCTCATTTCAATATTAATATAATATTGACAATTTAACTAGCTCGCTTCAGTACTGCAATTGACACATTAACTAGCTCTCTTCAATATTAATATTGACAATTTGATTAGCTCGCTTCAGTACTGCTATTGACACATTAACTAGCTCTCTTCAATATTAATATTGACAATTTGATTAGCTCGCTTCAATATCGCTTCAGTATTAATATTTATTGTATACTTTCATATTGTCCCGTTTAGTTTGCATTGAGCTAAGCGTGCAATATTCTACGATATTGCACACATTAATATTGCACGGGAACTTTTGCTCGTGCTTGCTAAGAGCCGCGAAATAGAAATAAGGAACTACTTTCAAATAAAATAACGGAATCCTTCCTATATTGTCAACAAAAAAATACGAGTTTTTTTCAACCTTTTATGGCAAAAATTGATAAAATAATTCAAATGGTCACTCACCCACTGTTTTTAACGTTATCGAATGGTAAACAAACTTGATGTTTTTAATGACGTCATCCGACGTCGACGTCGTTTTCGCGCAAAATAATCATCCACACAAAATGAAACTGAATGGCAAGATAGGAATTCCATCAAAAGCTATAAAAAAATAACACAAATACAATGAAAAGTAATAGTCATACAATTAACATTGATCAAAAACAATATGAAAATATACA
>JAWPHD010015153.1:0-56918 GCA_037043455.1 Cyrtodaria siliqua | reverse complement strand
AACACACCCCCAATAAACCGAATACCCCCTCGCCAATAATTCAATCTTCACCACCCTACAATATTTACTTCTATGTGATCTCACCACTACAAGTTCTTTACACCTCAGTGATTACTGCTATTTATCTCACCACCCTAACAATCTGTATACACCCTCAACATATTATCTATCTCCAACACAATCAGTTTATCAATTTATCACCACCCTCAATATAACTATTATCTCACCCAATATTCAATACACCCCTCAATATAACTTATTATATCACCCAATAATCAATACACCCCCTCAATATAACTGTATTATCTCACAATCCATAATTCAATACACCCCTCAATATAACTATTATCTCACCCAATAATCCAATACACCCCCTCAATATAACTGTTTCTTATCTCACCCAATAATTCAATACACCCCTCAATTACTATTATATCACACCAATAATCTCAATACACCCCTCAATATAACTGTATTATCTCACCCAAGTATATTCAATACACCCCTCAATATAACTATTATATCACCCAATAATTCAATACACCCCTCAATATAACTGTATTATCTCACCCAATAATTCAATACACCCCTCAATATAACTATTATCTCACCCAATAATTCAATACACCCCTCAATATAACTGTATTATCTCACCCAATAATTCAATACACCCCTCAATATAACTGTATTATCTCACCCAATAATTCAATACACCCCTCAATATAACTGTATTATCTCACCCAATAACTTCAATACACCCCTCAATATAACTATTATCTCACCCAATAATTCAATACACCCCTCAATATAACTGTATTATCTCACCCAATAATTCAATACACCCCTCAATATAACTATTATCTCACCCAATATCAAACTCTATAACTATTATCTCACCCAATAATTCAATACACCCCTCAATATAACTGTATTATCTCACCCAATAATCAATACACCCCTCAATATAACTATTATCTCACCCAATAATTCAATACACCCCTCAATATAACTGTATTATCTCACCCAATAATTCAATACACCCCTCAATATAACTGTATTATCTCACCCAATAATTCAATACACCCCTCAATATAACTGTATTATCTCACCCAATAATTCAATACACCCCTCAATATAACTATTATCTCACCCAATAATCCAATACACCCCTCAATATAACTGTATTATCTCACCCAATAATTCAATACACCCCTCAATATAACTGTATTATCTCACCCAATAATTCAATACACCCCTCAATATAACTATTATCTCACCCAATAATTCAATACACCCCTCAATATAACTGTATTATCTCACCCAATAATTCAATACACCCCTCAATATAACTATTATCTCACCCAATAATTCAATACACCCCTCAATATAACTGTATTATCTCACCCAATAATTCAATACACCCCTCAATATAACTGTATTATCTCACCCAATAATTCAATACACCCCTCAATATAACTATTATCTCACCCAATAATTCAATACACCCCTCAATATAACTGTAATATCTCACCCAATAACTCAATACACCCCTCAATATAACTATTATCTCACCCAATAATTCAATACACCCCTCAATATAACTGTATTATCTCACCCAATAATTCAATACACCCCTCAATATAACTATTATCTCACCCAATAATTCAATACACCCCTCAATATAACTGTATTATCTCACCCAATAATTCAATACACCCCTCAATATAACTGTATTATCTCACCCAATAATTCAATACACCCCTCAATATAACTATTATCTCACCCAATAATTCAATACACCCCTCAATATAACTGTATTATCTCACCCAATAATTCAATACACCCCTCAATATAACTATTATCTCACCCAATAATTCAATACACCCCTCAATATAACTGTATTATCTCACCCAATAATTCAATACACCCCTCAATATAACTAATATCTCACCCAATAATTCAATACACTCCTCTATATAACTGTATTATCTCACCCAATAATTCAATACACCCCTCAATATAACTATTATCTCACCCAATAATTCAATACACCCCTCAATATAACTAATATCTCACCCAATAATTCAATACACTCCTCTATATAACTGTATTATCTCACCCAATAATTCAATACACCCCTCAATATAACTATTATCTCACCCAATAATTCAATACACCCCTCAATATAACTATTATCTCACCCAATAATTCAATACACCCCTCAATATAACTGTATTATCTCACCCAATAATCCAATACACCCCTCAATATAACTGTATTATCTCACCCAATAATCCAATACACCCCTCAATATAACTGTATTATCTCACCCAATAATTCAATACACCCCTCAATATAACTATTATCTCACCCAATAATTCAATACACCCCTCAATATAACTGTATTATCTCACCCAATAATTCAATACACCCCTCAATATAACTAATATCTCACCAATAATTCAATACACTCCTCTATATAACTGTATTATCTCACCCAATAATTCAATACACCCCTCAATATAACTATTATCTCACCCAATAATTCAATACACCCCTCAATATAACTAATATCTCACCCAATAATTCAATACACTCCTCTATATAACTGTATTATCTCACCCAATAATTCAATACACCCCTCAATATAACTATTATCTCACCCAATATTCAATACACCCCTCAATATAACTATTATCTCACCCAATAATTCAATACACCCCTCAATATAACTGTATTATCTCACCCAATAATTCAATACACCCCTCAATATAACTGTATTATCTCACCCAATAATCCAATACACCCCTCAATATAACTGTATTATCTCACCCAATAATTCAATACACCCCTCAATATAACTATAATCTCACCCAATAATTCAATACACCCCTCAATATAACTAATATCTCACCCAATAATTCAATACACCCCTCAATATAACTATTATCTCACCCAATAATTCAATACACCCCTCAATATAACTATTATCTCACCCAATAATTCAATACACCCCTCAATATAACTATTATCTCACCCAATAATTCAATACACCCCTCAATATAACTATTATCTCACCCAATAATTCAATACACCCCTCAATATAACTATTATCTCACCCAATAATTCAATACACCCCTCAATATAACTGTATTATCTCACCCAATAATTCAATACACCCCTCAATATAACTATTATCTCACCCAATAATTCAATACACCCCTCAATATAACTAATATCTCACCCAATAATTCAATACACTCCTCTATATAACTGTATTATCTCACCCAATAATTCAATACACCCCTCAATATAACTATTATCTCACCCAATAATTCAATACACCCCTCAATATAACTATTATCTCACCCAATAATCCAATACACCCCTCAATATAACTGTATTATCTCACCCAATAATTCAATACACCCCTCAATATAACTGTAGTATGTGTCAGACTGATTTTTTCAGTTTTCTTATGTTCCCATGTATCTAATTCAGACAGTGTTGGCATAGTGTGAATTGTTACAAACAGTTAGGTGAATGATTGTTAACTGGTATACTCCATCAATGCAAATCACATCTGAAATATTAGTCAACCAGAAATATTCCTGGAGACATTTTTAATAAAATGCTATGGAATATACCAGCCAAGAAAAGATTAGAAGAGAATAAAACCAATGTTACTACTATACACTCATGAATGTATGAAAAACAAGTTAGTTTAAAGTGATTTCAGTTGAATTTTCCAATGATATTGACGATACAGAAATATCTGTATTTTTGAATAACCATATAAAAACACTAACAAGCACTGTAGCTAAAATGAATCAAATGGAAAAAATATTATGCACATAATCATTCCATCACACATACAATGTCCTTCAATGAAAACTTTTATTACTAATATGCGGTAGGCAGGAGCTGATGTGGAAGAATGACAGCCACCTAGTTGCTGTTGGGTTTGCATCTCACCGGCATTGTTTAATTAAATACATGCTCTACATGTTGTTATGTTAAATTGAGTCATTAGTTAAAAACTAAAATATGCTAGGACATTCTATAACAGGTGCTAGATGGGTAACACGACAACATTTCTTAATCTTTATATTCACTATTTGTAAATTATTAAAAACTAGCTGAACTTTCTTTTTACTTAAAAACTCAAAACTTTCTCTACCAATGGGACAAAATATATCTGCCAATTAGGTTCACAACTAGCAATTGAATGGTTTTTCTAACAGGTCATCAACACATTAAGAGCCGCCCCAGAGAGAGGGGAAGGATACACAGGAATCCGGTAACCTGCCCTACTCTTATTATCGAATAGATTCCTATGGATCTTTAATGTGCTCTAAGGTTAGTCTCCGATAGACAGGACCGCCCGGTTTACGTCCCCATCTGACGGAGGAGGCTAAGGGAAAGTGTTTTGCTCAAGAACACACCGACAAACCTCAGTGGCACCGGACATGCTTGAACTGTGTCAAGCCAGTTCCTTTTACAAATAGCCAGATAATGTTAATTTGATGTAAACTATGAGAATACAATATATACACCCTGCTCAGATGTGCTATATCAATGTATATATTGTACTAGCAGATCTAACAATGCAAAGTATATTAGTAGTGTAAACTATTAACTTATTAATTGCTCAAGAAATAACTTGAACACGTGTTGAAATAATGCGATTGTTTAAAAGGACATACGGCAATCTTGATTGTTTTAAAACTCCTGTTAGTTTTTCTACGTAACTTGAATATTTGAAAATCATTAATAATAATTATGTGAATTGTTCAAAGCAAAGTGTTCTTGCGTATTACTATATGTCGATTATATTGCACGAAGATGGTAGAATACCATATGTAAGAATAGCAGAGAACTTGAAGACTCTGTAATTTTAATGCTTGATACACACTTCAATATTGCCGCACGTCCCTTTAACACATCTCATATTAAGGAATAGTATAAATCAGGGATTTAACCACTTTAAAGGCAGTTATGGTCAAGCATGTCCCTTTAACACATCTCATATTCCAGAACAGTATAAATCAGGGATTTAACCACTTTAAAGGCAGTTATGGTCAAGCATGTCCATTTAACACATCTCATATTCCAGGAACAGTATAAATCAGGAATTTAACCACTTTAAAAAGGCAGTGCAAGACAGTTAAAAGTCATAATAAATTATTATATTCAGGAGGATTTTACTGGAGAAATTCCAGGAATTCCTTTTTTACCTTATATAATAGAGGCCTGTAATGGACCCCTTCCCAATTGAAAATTTGACTGTTTTTACCCCCCACAACTGTGGCAGAAATCTTTCGCATACAGATGGCTGCTGTCTCTCAGAATTTGAGAATGAAGCTGATTGAGAAAAAGATTAAGTTTTGCAATGTACTTTTTGTCATTTAAGTCAGTTTGAGAAGTTAGTCATCGTAATAAATAATGGATGAAAACATAAATAAATCGTAAGTATTGTCATATATAATTAATTTATGAAATCTTACACATTGCCCAAAATGAGAAGTAAGTGCGTCCCACCCCCATATCTAAGATAATCCATGTTTGCACTGCCTTATCTACTTATAGTTATTAACAATTTAATAAACCATAAATGCATGCCATTATTCATACCACACACACTCCTGCGACAACAGGTCCTCCCTGCAAATTTGAACTTTACTTTTTTTAATAGCTCAAGTGATAACATTTTTGAAATTTGAATTATTGTATTTAAGGCTTTCTTATAATTGTTATGTTATTGTTACAAAGCAAAGCATCTTTCTCCAAATTTCCAATATTATCAACACAGTGTTACAACTACTAACCACCTTAGTTTGCATGAAACACGTGATTATCAAGCACAAGATTCAAGTATAACAGGGACACACAATAATCTTGCTCTTATTGAGCATTAAAACCAGTGCATGTTAACACAGTTCATGGAATGGTCTAAATTTAAAGAAAAGACAATTCATTATACATTCATAGCGGGCTAATGATTCATGTTATTTTTACTATAAGCTGCATGACACTATTTAAATATCGAGAAATATTAATATTAATTGGTGGGTTTACGCACTACTGAACAATAATTTATAATTCAAACACAATTGCTTAAAATTATTTAGAAATTATCAAATGTGAGTTTAAAACATTAATAAAACAAACTAGCATGATGTCAGGTGGTTAAGAATTAAGATTGTGGTGTGTCCCTTTAGGCAATATATTGAAGCATACAGTAATATACAAGGTGTCTGTGCAGTATGAGAATGTAAAGATCAATGCACGAGAGCATCATGTTCTTCAAGTAAGACTCATGTTTGGTAAAATAATGGCAAGATCATTTTCTTGAACAATTATAGTTGCTTCACGACGATTTACTGTGATATTATAATTATAGTAATATTAAACTCGCGTAGTGTATTAAAAGGATACTTTAAAGCTACACGATCTATATTTAAGTCATTAGTATGATAGCAATATGCTTATATGAAAATTTAAAAAATATGCAAGTTCTCCAAAAATAGCATTAAGCATTCAATTTGTTATGAACAATTTTGAGTTCACTAAATAATTTCTTAAATATTCACGTTAATGAATATAGATTGCAAATTTGCCATCATTGTCATAATGAAGTATTACACCGGCATTGTCTGACATTATGGTCTTGCACCGACATTGTCATTATGAAGTCTTGCACCGACATTGTCATTATGAAGTTTTATACTGACATTGTCATTATGAAGTCTTGCACCATCATTTAACATTGTCATTATGAAGTATTGCACCGACGTTGTCATTATGAAGTCTTACAACAACATTGTCATTGTAAAGTCTTACACCAACATTGTCATTATGAAGTCTTAACACCAACATTGTCATTATGAATTTTACACCAACACTGTCATTATTAAGTCTTACACCGACATTGTCATTATGAAGTCTTACAACAACATTGTCATTGTAAAGTCTTACACCAACATTGTCATTATGAAGTCTTAACACCAACATTGTCATTATGAAGTTTTACACCAACACTGTCATTATGAAGTCTTACACCAACATTGTCATTATGAAGTCTTACACCAACATTGTCATTATGAAGTTTAACACCAACTTTGTTATTATGAAGTTTTATACTGACATTGTCATTATGAAGTCTTGCACCATCATTTAACATTGTCATTATGAAGTATTGCACCGACGTTGTCATTATGAAGTCTTACAACAACATTGTCATTGTAAAGTCTTACACCAACATTGTCATTATGAAGTTTTACACCAACACTGTCATTATGAGGTTTTATACCGACAGTCATTATGAAGTCTTGCACCTACATTATCATTATGAAGTCTTACACCAACAATGTCATTATAAAGTCTTGCACCGACATTGTCATTATGAAGTCTCCCACCAACATTTAACATTGTCATTATGAAGTCTTGCATCAACAATGTCATTATAAAGTCTTGCACCTACATTGTCATTATGAAGTCTTACACCAACAATGTCATTATGAAGTCTTGCACCTACTTTGTCATTATGAAGTCTTGCACCAACAATGTCATTATAAAGTCTTGCACCTACATTGTCATTATGAAGACTTACACCAACAATGTCATTATAAAGTCTTACATCAACAGTCATTATGAAGTCTTACACCAACAGTCATTATAAAGTCTTGCACCAACATTGTCATTATGAAGTCTTACACCTACAGTCATTATGAAGTCTTGCACCTACATTGTTATTATGAAGTCTTACACCAACACTGTCATTATGAAGTCTTACACCAACACTGTCATTATGAAGTCTTGCACCAACAATGTCATTATAAAGTCTTGCACCTACATTGTCATTATGAATTCTTACACCAACAATGTCATTATGAAGTCTTACACCATCAGTCATTATGAAGTCTTACACCAACACTGTCATTATGAAGTCTTACACCAACACTGTCATTATGAAGTCTTGCACCAACAATGTCATTATAAAGTCTTGCACCAACATTGTCATTATGAAGTCTTACACCAACACTGTCATTATAAAGTCTTGCACCAACAATGTCACTATAAAGTCTTGCACCAACATTGTCATTATGAAGTCTTACACCAACAGTCATTATGAAGTCTTACACCAACACTGTCATTATGAAGTCTTGCACCTACAGTCATTATGAAGTCTTGCACCAACATTGTCATTATGAAGTCTTACACCTACAGTCATTATGAAGTCTTGCACCTACATTGTCATTATGAAGTCTTACACCAACAGTCATTATAAAGTCTTGCACCTACATTGTCATTATGAATTCTTACACCAACAATGTCATTATGAAGTCTTACACCATCAGTCATTATGAAGTCTTACACCAACACTGTCATTATGAAGTCTTACACCAACACTGTCATTATGAAGTCTTGCACCAACAATGTCATTATAAAGTCTTGCACCAACATTGTCATTATGAAGTCTTACACCAACACTGTCATTATAAAGTCTTGCACCAACAATGTCATTATAAAGTCTTGCACCAACATTGTCATTATGAAGTCTTACACCAACAGTCATTATGAAGTCTTACACCAACACTGTCATTATGAAGTCTTGCACCTACAGTCATTATGAAGTCTTGCACCAACATTGTCATTATGAAGTCTTACACCTACAGTCATTATGAAGTCTTGCACCTACATTGTCATTATGAAGTCTTACACCAACAGTCATTATAAAGTCTTGCACCAATATTGTCATTATGAAGTCTTACACCTACAATGTCATTATGAAGTCTTGCACCTAGTCATTATGAAGTCTTGCACCAACATTGTCATTATGAAGTCTTACACCTACAGTCATTATGAAGTCTTGCACCTACATTGTCATTATGAAGTCTTACACTAACAGTCATTATAAAGTCTTGCACCAACACTGTCATTATGAAGTCTTACACCTACAGTCATTATGAAGTCTTGCACCTACATTGTCATAATGAAGTTTTGCACCTACAGTCATTATGAAGTCTTGCACCTACATTGTCATTATGAAGTCTTACACCAACACTGTCATTATGAAGTCTTGCACCTACAGTCATTATGAAGTCTTGCACCTACATTGTCATTATGAAGTCTTACACCAACACTGTCATTATGAAGTCTTACACCAACAGTCATTATAAAGTCTTGCACCAATATTGTCATTATGAAGTCTTACACCTACAATGTCATTATGAAGTCTTGCACCTAGTCATTATGAAGTCTTGCACCAACATTGTCATTATGAAGTCTTACACCTACATTGTCATTATGAAGTCTTGCACCTACATTGTCATTATGAAGTCTTACACTAACAGTCATTATAAAGTCTTGCACCAACACTGTCATTATGAAGTCTTACACCAACAGTCATTATGAAGTCTTGCACCAACATTGCCATTATGAAGTCTTACACCAACAGTCATTATGAAGTCTTGCACCAACATTGCCATTATGAAGTCTTACACTAACAGTCATTATAAAGTCTTGCACCTACATTGTCATTATGAAGTCTTACACCAACAGTCATTATGAAGTCTTGCACCAACATTGCCATTATGAAGTCTTACACTAACAGTCATTATAAAGTCTTGCACCTACATTGTCATTATGAAGTCTTACACCAACAGTCATTATGAAGTCTTGCACCAACATTGCCATTATGAAGTCTTACATGAAGAAAATGAACAGAAGAGATAAATATTTGGACAAAAAATGATGTCACACAAATGCTTACCTTTCCATCATCTACTTGCACTGCAACATTCCTTGTTGTGATTTGCTGCAAGATATAATTCAAATCTGTTGACACTGCATATACTTAAATTATCATTACATTTAAACTCACAGAACCATTTATTGTTTTGTCCAGTTCTTTCGCCGACTTGTACTGTTCTACAAATAGTGTGAAGGAGATGAATACCATTTTACACAGCAATAATTAAGAATATGACTACCAGTAATAATTAAGAATATGACTATCAGTTAAGAATATGACAACCAGTAATAATTAAGAATATGACTATCAGTTAAGAATATGACTACCAGTAATAATTAAGAAATATGACTACCAGTAATAATTAAGAATATGACTACCAGTAATAATTAAGAATATGACTACCAGTTAAGAAATATGACTACCAGTAATAATTAAGAATATGACTACCAGTAATAATTAAGAAATATGACTACCAGTAATAATTAAGAATATGACTACCAGTAATAATTAAGAAATATGACTACCAGTAATAATTAAGAATATGACTACCAGTAATAATTAAGAAATATGACTACCATTAATAATTAAGAAATATGACTATAGTATCAATATACTGACAACATAAAATGTAAACTCAAATCCAACTCAGTTATAACAAAACACAACTCCAGAATATGTAATATGCACATAATAGTACCCTTTCAAATAATGCATAGTTCAGACATTCGTTTAAAGCTGTGCCCTATATTGCTCATGAATTAAGTGCTCACAAACATGGACCATGTGTTCCATTGTATTCAACAATATTTGCTAGACATGTGCTTTGTAATCAAGGCTAAAATTTAGAGACACTTTGGACTGGCAACATTTCGCCAGTAACACTTTTTGTAACTGGCAAAAAGTTATTTGCCTTTTTCTATGGTTGTGTGTTAAGTACAAATATGTAACACATAAGTAAAAAGCACAATATGATTCATCATTAGCAAACATGCTAGATTCCACATGTGTCATACAAATACAAAGCCATATCAGGAAAACTTAAAAATATTAAAACACCATCGATATGAACAAGTTTAAAAAAAAAGGGGTAAAAAAGCAGACATGGAACCATGTAAGGTATCTTGATGCACTTGCAAATTTTTGCCAGTACTTGAAAAAGTTTACTGGCATTCTGAAAATGTCACTTGCATTTTGCCTGCACGCCAGCTTAAATTTGAGCCCTGGTAACAGGTGTAAATACCCGATGTACTTAAGACGTGGTCAAATCTCTAGGGTATATAAGCTTGTTTGACAACTAGGAACTATGCAGTGAGAATTTTTAACTGACCAAGTAGCTTTAGTAGGCACTGGTAGATTTGAAAAACAGAATAAGAACAGAACATCCAAGGGCAAGCTCTCATCCCTTAAATCTGATTAACATAGAACTTATCACAAGTTTACATGAGCAGTAACTATTAAGTTCCATCCTTCGAATAATTCACTTTCACATTACCATTTATAAATGCCTGTTCAGTAAATGTAAAAATTATTACACATCTATGGAATCTTATTTTCACATTCGTAGACAAATTGATAAGTTAACTGGCGTGCGCACGAAAGTTACCAATATAACTGTTCCACGACATTCGTACAGGAAGTCTACTCACCCTCAATGCCTGTGTAGCGGCCTTTCTCTTCTCCAGTTTCTGTTGTAGCACCGTGACATCATTGACCTTCACCTGCAAGTCCTTCACCTGTCGCTTCCACAGATTGTTGTTCAACTGGAGATCCTTCACCTTCTGGGACAACTGGGCAATCATCGTGTCACGCTGAGAAGTCAGGTAAGTCTTTACCTTCTCACGTACCAAATCTTCCAGTTCCTTATCATGAAAATATGCATACCAGTTAGAACATGCAATGCAGGGCCATAACTAAGTTGCCTCAGTGCTTTTTTTGAAAACAGATAGTATAATTTGATAAACAATAAATTATAATACATAACCGTGATGCATTTGTAATATTTGTAATATAATGTCAATAAACAAGTGGCCCTGTTATAGATCAAAAGCTGTAATAGGCCTAAGGCTGAAAGACTACTTTGTAACAAACCATTTAAGGATTTCTACAGACACCGTCTGTCACTAGATATCCCTGTGCAAGTAGTAGTGTCAAGATTCCCCCAAATGCATGCTTGGCTACTGATAAAGATTCTCCCAAATGCCTGTGTGATTCCCAAAATACCTGTGTCTATATTCCCCAAATGCCTGTGTGGTTCCCAGTCTAAATTCCCCAAATATCTCTGTCTAGATTCCCCCAATTGCCTGTGTGGTTCCCAGTCTATATTCCCCAAATACCTGTCTAGATTCCCCCAAATGCCTGTGTAGTTCCCAGTCTATATTCCCCAAATACCTGTGTCTAGATTCCCAAAATGCCTGTGTGGTTCCCAGTCTAGATTCTCCCTAATGCCTGTATGGTGGTTTCCAGTCTATATTCCCCAAATACCTTTGTCTAGATTCCCCAAATGCCTGTGTGGTTCCCAGTCTTTATTCCCCAAATATCTCTGTCTAGATTCCCCCAATTGCCTGTGTGGTTCCCAGTCTATATTCCCCAAATACCTGTCTAGATTCCCCCAAATGCCTGTGTAGTTCCCAGTCTATATTCCCCAAATACCTGTGTCTAGATTCCCAAAATGCCTGTGTGGTTCCCAGTCTAGATTCTCCCTAATGCCTGTATGGTGGTTTCCAGTCTATATTCCCCAAATACCTTTGTCTAGATTCCCCAAATGCCTGTGTGGTTCCCAGTCTTTATTCCCCAAATACCTGTGTCTAGATTACCCCAAATGCCTGTGTGGTTCCCAGTATATATTCCCCAAATACCTGTGTCTAGATTCCCCCAAATGCCTGTGTGGTTCCCACTCTAGATTCCCCAAATACCTGTGTCTATATTCCCCCAAATGTCTGTGTTGTTCCTAGTCTAAATTCCCCAAATATCTCTGTCTAGATTCCCCCAAATGCCTGTGTGGTTCCCAGTCTAGATTCTCCAAAATGCCTATGTGGTTCCCAGTCTATATTCCCCAAATACCTGTCTCGATTCCC
Source organism: Cyrtodaria siliqua (assembly GCA_037043455.1). NCBI lineage: Eukaryota > Metazoa > Mollusca > Bivalvia > Adapedonta > Hiatellidae > Cyrtodaria > Cyrtodaria siliqua. The sequence continues at coordinate 44,087 of JAWPHD010015153.1, read as the reverse complement.
CAAATGCCTGTGTGGTTCCCAGTCTATATTCCCCAAATGCCTGTGTGGTTCCCAGTCAATATTTCCCTGAAAGTCTGTGTGGTTCCTGGCCAAGATTCACTCAAATTCATTTAAATGTCTTCATCATGACCCTTGCAATGTTTCAGTATCAATTCATTTGTGGCAGAAAATAATGGCTCCATGTCTACAACAGGATTTATTTCGAGATATATTGATTATGGGTCAGGAATGTTAATTCTTCTTGGCGACTTGACTTTTTTGGTCCGGTGCGCTGCAAGATCTAATTCTACGCAACTAACATTACGTCTCTGTCATCATTCATTTTTTATGATATGCCATACTGATACATATGCTAACTCATCCATACACACGTGTGCTCTAGTTGTAGTTATCAATTCACATCTTTAAAGGGTACTGACTTCAGATAAAAGTGTTTACATACTGAATTAGTAGTCCAAAGTTTCAGGTAAAAATATTCAGCTATGTCTGAGTTTGAACGATTTTATCTGATAATTATGCGATTTAATAGGATCACCACATTTATAAGGGACATCATCCTTCAGTGTTTTTTTAAAGAAAATTGGGGAAAAGCCTAGGACTGCTGATTTTTGAAAAAAAAAGAAGCGCGAGAATGTCAAAATTGGGGAAACATTAAAAAAGAATAATTTTCGCTATTTACGCCAATGTTTTTAAAAGGAAAAATTAAAACGCGTTTTAGGTTTAGTTTCGATCAGGTATTTAATTAAGCAGTGATCTTAACGTTAATACAAACTATGTGAAGCATTTGGTCTGAATTTATATTTTTTAAATGGGATTTTTTCCCCAGAATTAGTTAAAAATAGCATTTTTCTCACAATTGGGAAGAGGCCGAATATTTGCCCCACTTAAATAGGTTAAAAAGGCCCTGCCCTTTAACCATATGATTAATGAATTGAATTGAATTGGGTTTTAAGGCGCACCAACACATGACGTCAATCAAAACATGGGCTTAATTTATTTGCAAGCTTATTTCACAGACCAAAAGTTTTAAAAAGACGGTAACAATTAAACCCTTGTAGCGAAACGTTTCATATAATTCAACAATGAAAAGGTTATATGGCGCCTAACAGGCATGAACATGCCAGGCTCATCTTCCATGTACATCGAGATAAAATATGGAAAATGGGCCTAGAACCTTCTCACCCTGAACTGCAGAGTTGCTGCAAATTCTATAGTAGAAACTCCATTTACGCTGGAGCCACGTTTGTTTTTCTGCCACTGCTCTTTTGATGCGAGCGAGATAGCACCTGAAACAATGCAGGGATCATGATGAAGACCTTTAATGAACATGAACAAAAAATGATAAAATGAACATGAATTTGGGGGGATTCTACCCCTCTGCCTACCCTTCCAAAGGGATCTGCAGTGGCCCTATTTTTTGCCCATATGATTAATGAACCTTTAAAAGTAGGCCAGGGTATAGGTTGCTAATTAGTAAACTCTTCATTAGATAATTGAGCCATTGTTATCAATATGAGATATTAGGAAGTTTAAATCAATTTTAGCATTAATGAATGATTTTATTTAGGAAGCAAAAACAAGAAATGTGAATGAATCAGGAAACACAACTCAATATGTTTTATTTCAGTATATAAAATCACTTCTCTCCCTTTAACCACAATCCAAAAATAGCCTGCTTCTATAAAATAGTGATCTGCACATTCCTTAATTTTAAAGCTACACAATCTTCTTAAATTATCTTTTTTGGGAACAAGTTATGTTGTGTAATTTTTTGTTCACTTGCATATATTGTTAAAACAGTCTATTAATCATTTTAGAATTATTTTTTGTTTAGAATTTGCCATATACTCATTGAGTGAGTAATGCAAACACTTAACATTCCCTTTCATCAGAACATGGAACTCAATGTGTTCTCATTGTGTTCTCAGAACACAACCAGTCCTATATAGGACTCAGAACAGAGTGAGTTCTATTTTTTGCATAAAAAGAAGAAATATTTTGAGTTTTTGTATTACTCGCTAAGTAATGAGTTTCTTGACTTTTTGATATTCTAAACAAAAAATAATTCTAAGATGATTTAACAGACTGTTATAAATGTTGTTGTTTTCGGATGCTTACGGCTTGTACCTACTGTTAACATACATGCCAAATTTTCCGGCATCACATCAGGGAGATTGGACTTCCAAATCAGGGAGATTTGCAAAAAGCCGTGAAACCGTCACATTTTTTCAAATATTTTATATAAATGTTGACAACTGTTACTTTATAATCTTATTTTGTATTTCATTATAGTGATAATGAAGTAGATGAAAACAAATAACAGTATATGCATAAACTATCAATTTTTAATAATTTTGGTATGTCTTGTGATGTCATTTTTTCCCCCACTGGCAATGTTCAAATTGCATGTCACACAATAGACGAAACTATCCCCCTTTTCACTTTTTCCGACACATTTAAACTCCGTAATCCAAGAAGCATTGAACTTGCATTCATATTTCTTCTTTTTCGACGGCGTCGTATTTCCGGACAAATTAAAAAGACGTTTAGACATGGTGCTTGTACGTACGACGAAACAAGTTTGAGACGAACATGCTTAAAATTCAACTATATATGGCCTGACATGCACTGTAGTGCAACCAAAATCAATTAACACTTAATTTATATGGACCGAAAACAATTGACAAAACATGGTTAAATTTACCGAATGTCGGCAAAATCCTTCTCAACTTAGAATAAAACAAGCTGATGCAATCAACCCCTGGTGATTGGTGTAGTTAACGCTAATTGTCGGCATCGCATATATAATCTTGATTTAATAATGTACCTACTTCAAATGTTTTCATAACAACGTATCCTAATTTGTCCAATTTGTTGAGCCTGCCTGGTTTGTTTACACGGCCATCTTTCAATAAATCTCGTCTTGTGCCACGAGATGCTAGATGCGATTTCATTGGTTGGTTGCATTATCGTAACCCCGCCTTGACTGATTAGACAAGCGACAATTATAACCTCATTGAACACATGCTGTGTATTGCAAATTGGAAACAATCAACTATACTAGGCAAATAATTGATTTCTGGGAGGTTTTGAGCGGATTCCGTTTGATCGGGAGATCAAAGGCAAAATCCGGGAGACTCCCGGAGAATGCGGGAGATTTGGCATGTATGTGTTAAATGGCTCCGTCGGATGATTATTTAGAAATAATTCACTTGAGGTATTGTTGCAACTGTACAGAAGTTTAACAGTTAATACCAAAGTATCTAAATGCGACATATCTCAACATTTTGTGGTAGAGCTGGTCTAACTGGATAATAATTTTGTTTTCCTGCCAGTACCCACAGTCCAATCATAACCAGCCTAATATCTAGTGCAAACAGGGCTAAACTGCAATGAATAGTATGTTCTAAAAATAAATTGAAACGATCAATGATCTTGTATAGTTTATTTTTTACATGGAATATCAGGGCAGGAAAATTTGTTTTTGAGTTACTTGTGCAGGGGAAGAAATATATTTTACTTTATACTCGTCCTGTAGGACGAGTGGCATTGACATGTTACTCGTCCTTATAGGATGTTTACTCGTCCTGCTCTGATTGTAAAAGTCAAAGCAGTCAGATACCGTCATTTAACACTATTACATATAAATAAAACAAAGGAAAATATCATAATGTGTTGGTTTTTTTCTTTATATAATCAATGAAAATTATGAAACTTTGACCAGTATTATAGATGACTATATTCATATTCTGTAGTTCACTACAGCCTGATCATGGCCATTACAGTTACTCTGGCATGGTATACATGGTATATATTTCCCCCTTTTCCTGTGAAAAAAACAACACTTTTTTAGTAGAAAATGTTAAACTCCAATACAGGAAAACAGCATACTTTTGCAATTCCCCTTCCTAAAGGCTCTGGTCCAAGTCACCTAAAAGCTGACAAATTCCCTTAAAGATTTCACGGGTGAAAGTGTTATCTGTATAAAATCAAATACCGTAACGTGCGCGCTCCGTGAAATTAGAACACGAGCCGCATTTTAGTATGTCCCAAAACGGAAATGCGTCATTTCCCAATATCCGGTTGACTTAAATTGCAATATATATATCGGTGAATAAACAGAGTTGCAACTATTTACTGCATTTAATCGCTTAATAAACTATTTAAGAACTATTTTCTTTGTTTTTGTTTTCTACTGTTTTTGTTTTCTACTGAAATGTTACTCGTCCTCTCGGACGACCGATTCATGAGTTTCACTCGTCCGGATTCGAAATTCACTCGTCAATACGAGCTCACGAGTGGAATTTTCGTCCCCTGGTGTGCCAATAGTTCAATAGTCAAATTCATTGAAATTGATAAACTGTTAAAGAATTGTTCTAATTTCTACGTAATTTTCGTACAAGGTCACTGTATATATATATATATATATATATATATATATATATATATATATATATATATATACAAAATTATAATAGGTTGGCATTATATCTAGGGTAAAGTCCCTGAACCATGTTTCAGTTTGTGTTGGGTTATCTCTTGCATTATGTGAGATAAGATTTGGGTATTATCAGCAGTGATGAAAGCCTAACTTGCCAAATAAAATTCTGTATTTACCAGACTGCCACTTCTTAGGACAATCTCTGCCATTTTGTGTATCAAAAGTATGAGGCACTCATGGGGAACTTGTTAAATGTAGACATGAGCTCAATAATTGTCTTCTGCATGTTCAGCTTATCAATCAAAACAATCAAATTCTATTACAACAATTCTGCCATTATTTTTTTTAAGATTACCGACCCTCCTTCCCCAAAATTTGGCAAAACTGAAGAAAAAAAAGTTGTTGCGTGTTCAACATATTTTTGCCTCCAACCTAAAAAGTTTAAATTTTATACTCAGCAAAATGTACTAAATTTTCCGATTTTATATTTCTTTGACAATTATATCATAGCACCTTTGCAAATGAGTTCCAATGAAAAAATACTGGCCTTATTGACAATTTCTAGTGTGTTTTTTTTTTTGTGCATTTTATGTTGCCCATAGTTATACGAAAAGGAGGCATTGTTGCCATTTTCTAACTATCGTATTACGTTAAATTTAATGTTTGGGTTAAGGTAGATCAATATTTGCATCGCTATTGCATTCGCTATGATGAATCTTATTTGACACGCTGCATTTAATTTTCCAATGAATACCATTACCTTCGGAATACCTCATGATATGCCCTTTAACGGTTTTCATTGGATGATGGGCGGAGCTTAACTTAATAGAATATTGCGCATGAGGGGTGTGTCTAAAATGTTGCCGATCCTAACGGCTGTTAAATTTTACTCCATTAAAATCCCGTATAATAAACTATTTTTTCGCAAAATAAATAGTAAATCTGGCGTATATAGAGAAGCCATTTTAAAGGTAAATATTTATGTAAATATAAGGAATGAAATGCGCTCTTTTGGTTTTCATTGGGGTATGAAAAACATTTGGATGGTTTAAAGTACGCTTATAGTAAATGCAAATTATTAAACCACACAAATATTTTTCATACCCCAATGAAAACCAAAAGAGCATATTTTGGATGGTTTAAATTACGCGTGGAGTCCTTCTGACTCCACACACTTTAAACCACACAAATATTTTTCATACCCCAATGAAAACCAAAAGAGCGCATTTCATTCCTTATAATGAAGACAGTTTTGTACGTGTTGACACATGAAGCTTTGGTCGCTCAGTTAGTATTGCCCTTTTAAAGGAACACTGTCTATAATTATTAAATTAATTCTGTCAAAACATCTTGTTGCTATTTAGTAAATATTCATTTTCATTAATGGCAGTTGTGTAATGTTTGTCAACATAATTATTTTGTGTTTTATAAGCTAAAAGTTACAGCTAATGCAGGTTTAAGTAACTGAATAGCTCGGATCAAGATTGCTTAAAATTGCTAAAAACAGCTTTCATTCATGCAAAATATGTATGATTTTGTCTGAAAACAGATCTGGAATCTATTGAATTTGCTTGTGCTTCTATTGTTCAATGGCAAGTTATTTTCGTCAAATTTACAGTCTAATTGTGTGATGTCAATATCAATCTGTGTTATTGCTAAATAGCACTAGCAATAGCATGGCAAAACTTTTTTACCAGATTTAACCCACTTGATGAGTTAAAATATGTTCCTATTAATTTCATACCAATTGTTTGCTGAACATGTATGCGCGAATTGCTATTTACATACCTGATCAGATATTGGTTCTACGCAGTAAACAGATTATATAAAATATACATACTTGAAAGTTTATTGGCTTTGAAGCAAAAGATAGCCCAAGGCAAGTAGGCCAAATTAATACACTGAGGTACAGATTTTGTTTAAAACATGTTAAAGGTATTATTTAGGTTTCCATCAACCAGATTCAGTCACTGGTGTCGTCATCAAACAAGAAGGACAATTCAATACATTTTATTTCACTTTATTACATTAACTATCTCCCTTTAACCACAAACTCTCCAGTGGTAACTCGGTTAAATGAGATTTACTGATGTGATGTTTTATTCTATAGATATTCTGACAAACTGCTGTCAGACTGTTGACAAACTGCTGTCAGACTGTGTAGCAGGAAGTTGAAGACTGTTACAGTGTCTAAGGAAATGAGCCTAACATAAGTGTTTGCCATAATAATCAGGTGGGTCAAGGTTAGTCACTGTGACCTACTTTTCTTACTGAAGTGTATTAGAAAGTTATTTATATTAAGTCTGAACACTGTATCTAGATATTGAGAATTATAGTGTTTGAGGACTTGAGCTGAATCAACTGTATGCATCTCTTAAATAGGTCAAGCATGGTGGTACTTGTGCATATTCCTCCTCAGTGTTTATGTGTAGGTAGTTGAAGGATCGGTTCAAGAAATACTAAACAAACAAAATTCCACCGCACCCCCCCCCCAATTGAAGGATCGGGTCTTAAGAAATACTAAACATATTTATCAGGAGTAGAGATATGAATATATTTGGTAGATGCCCATATGCAATATAAATATATATATGATGTAGATGTAGAGATACAGTTATGATGTAGAGATACAGTTCATCAACGTGTGTTGCAACTACCTTTTTTAAGGAGTGAATTCATACGCCTGATTTCTGAGTATCTAATTCTTGTCATAGCTAGGTGCCCTGCCGTAGTTCATCTGAAGGTTGTCTGTCCTTGGTAGTTCACAAATGTTTCTCCCTATATATATAGGAGTCCTAGGGTGGGGCCATATGAATAAACTTGGCACTGCACCTTTGCGCTAATGCCACATGTAAAATATTAGATGTATAGTTCTTGTTGTTTCAAAGAAGATTTTTTCATTATTTGTTTTCAAAATTGACACAGTCATGGTCTTGATTAGAACCAATTTGGTAGAAAACCACGTGTATGCCTTGTAGTTAGTTTCACAGAAGATCTTTTAAAGATGTCCCTGTTTCAATCTTTGTAAAACTACATGTATGACTATGGAGTTGGGGCCAAATTTTACCCCAGGTCACCCATATGGTAGACCCTAGCTTGGTACTTGGTATACAATAGCTAATGCTACATGTACATCTCTATGCCTTGTGGTTTCCTATATTTTTTTATTTTTTCTCCTCTTCTTAAGTTAATAGAAACATGTGAAATTTATCTCTCTCTATATGTAAATTCTGTATATACAAACTTAGGATCCTGAAGAGTTAATCATTTCTTACCCACTGGAACTTATTTGAACAAACCTGATAGTCTAGTACCTAGCAATCATTTCTAACAAAGAATTGTCGAAATGAGGCTGAGCTTGAGAATATTTTTTAAGGTTTCGACTATTTTAGCACGGAGGTGGCGTCAACCTAATTTAACAAATTTGAAAGCCACCGAGACCTAAGAATCATCCATGTGAAGTTAATAGAAAAAGTTCTGTTGCCTGAACTTAAAATTTAAGTTAGTTGAATTAAGACATGTGGACGGCAGATGAAAAGTGTGATCCCAATAGCTCGCCTTCATACAAAATATATATTCTTATAACATGTTAAAATACTTTTAGGTCTGGTAACTAAATGCAAAATAAGAGGGCCAAGATGGCCCTATATCGATCACCTGAGTAATGGCCCATTATCGAACTACTTTGAAATCTTATTGTCATATACAATCTGTGCAAGTTTGGTTAAGATTGTTCAAAAAATGTGGCCTCTGTTGTTTAACAAAATTAATATGACACTGACAAAGTTTGGTAAAGATCAAATACAAAACTACATGTAATATATGAGAGATGTGTGCCTTGTGGTTTCAGTTTTTACCTATACAAGTCCATGCAAAACATGTGACCCCTGTGGCAAAGACAAATGTGACCAGGGTCACCATTTTAATAAACTTGGTAAAGGACAATAAGCTCATAGTAAATGCAAAATATTAAACCTCTGGCTCTTGTAGTTTCAGAGAAGATTCTCCCCCCCCCCCCACCCCTATATATATGTCTGTGTAAAACTGTGACCCCCGGGTGCCACCCCCCCCCCACCCCCTATATATATGTCTATGTAAAACTGTGACCCCCGGGGCACGGCCAAATTTGACACCAGGGTCACCATTTGAACAAACTTGGTAGAGGACCATAAGCTTATAGCAAATGCAGTTTCAGAGAAGATTTTTTAAGTTTTTCCCTATACATTATGTAAAACATGACCCTTGGGGCGGGGCCAAATATGACCCGAGGGTCAAATTTGAACAAACTTGGTTAAGGACCATAATCTTATAGTAAATGAAAATATTAAACCTCTGGCTCTTGTAAATTCAGAGAAGAATATTTTTTATTTTTTTTCCTATATAAGTCTATGTAAAACTGTGACCCCCGGGGCGGGGCCAAATTTGACCACAAGCTCACCATTTGAACAAAATTAGTAGAGGACCATAAGCTTATGCTACATGTAATACATGAAAGCTCTGTGCCTTGTTAAAAGAAAAACTGTCGAAATCTGTCCAGCGGTTCTTGAGATTTTGTAAGGTTTCGACCATATATGGTAATGGCGGCCATTTTGGATGTCGCGCTGACCTAATTTGAACAAATCTTAAAAGCATTTACCTATGGATCATCCACGTGAAGTTTGGACAAAATTGGTCAAGCGGTTTCTGAGAAGTCGTTTGAAGCAAAAGTTAACGACAACGACGACGACGACAGACGACGGACGAAGAGTGATCCCAATAGATCACCTTGAGCCTTCGGCTCAGGTGATCTAAAATGGGTGGAGGAAACCTTTCAGGTTGGAAAACAGAATTACATGTATTTATCTTGCCTAAAGTGACCTAGGTCAATTTCTGACCTACTTTTTCATAAATGACATTTAGTCTGTTAATTTTTTTTTTAGTTCGCTGGTTTTGCTGTGTGGTATTGTAATGCTTCAGGTATTTGTGCTTCGTGTAAAATTACAATTACTGAAGCATAACCATCACCAAAAAGACCATAAATAATTTGACCCCCTAATCTCTGGTTTCCCTCTGATGAAAGGATATGTCTGTACTTAACAAGAAATACAGTAGAGAGTGCATATTCCACTCAGAATTTTCAAATGGGACTATTATTGAAATAATTTTATATACTTTTTCATAAGGTTTTTAACATTCTAAAAAAAAAAAGTCACATATTCAGACTTCCATTCAGGGTTTGATACTAACAGTTGTCCCCTTGTCCTGTGCCATGTAGATTCTACACTTTGCAAATATGAATGTCTGGTATAACAAAGACCATAATATTTTTGGAAACACCTTAAAACCAGTTCATAATAGTAAATCACATTTAAAAGCACCTACCTTTTCCGTAACTGTTATGTATTTCTGGCCATCACTACGGTTTCTTTCTTTGTTTTCTGCATCATCATCAGATTCAACTGAATCCTTCTCAGCAACTGTGTCGGTTGACATTGATACACTTTCATCATCGGCTACACTTTCATCATCTGAATCGGACAGCTCTATACTTGTTGGCTCAACTCTTGTAACAAGCTTACCTATCAACCCACCCAAGTCTAACCTTGACCTTTTTGTGTCAGATTCGCCAATGTCTTTATCATCTGCGGGGCGTTTTCTATCTGACGATGGATCATTTATTTCTGAATTTACATCAATTTTCACATCTTTTATATCTTTCGTATCACAGTCTTTGCTATTATGTGTGTCTAATTTACCTAATACATAAAGTTTATTTTCTGGTAATTTATTTGTTAAACTCTCATCTTTCACACTTCCTTTAACATCAACAGTTACATCATTCACGTTTTTGTTATCACAGTTTTGTTCTATTTTATTTTCTGCTTTAACTTCTTTTTCAAAAATAACACAATCATCATCATCATCAACAATATCAACCTTTGTGACAGTGTTATTTATAGTATCTTTGTTATCATTACAATTTAAGTTAGATGAAGGAATGTCTTTCTTTTGATCAGGCACATTGCTTAAATTGTCTGATAATTGATCATTTACAGCTAGTTTTGGTACAGCTTTGGTTTCTCCTTCAAAAATAACATCATCATCATCATCTTCCTCATCAGCGCTGGAATCTGAAGATGACCCCATTGTCACTTTTTCAAGTTCTGCAGATTTTGGTGATTGTGCTACTAAATTTTCTTGAGTATCTGAATGATCGGATTTGTCAAACTTAGCTTCATTGTTACTTGGCTTAAATTCACTTTCAATTATTACATCATCATCATCCTCCTCCTCTTCTTCTTCATTACTAGGTGTTTCAGTCTCCTTACTCTCAGGCATGTCATCAGTAATCTCAATTTCACTGTTGTCTTCCTTGACATTAGCAGCACTTTCATCAACTGATTCTTCTTCCACCTTGGGGGAAGACTGATTATTTTTAGATTTCCCCTTTAAATCACGGCCTCTCCTCTGAGCAACTGGAACTGGTGATTTTGAGTCTGATATATCATCATTCAAGAAGTCTACTATTGCATTTATTTTTAAAGAATTTGAATTACTATTACTATCATCATCAAACTGACTTATTACACTTCCATCTTTTTTGAAGTCATTGCACTTTTTATTTGTTTTAACACTTTCTTCTGAAGGAGACATTTTGAGAAGTTCATCCTCGTTATCACTTCCTATCTCCATTGCTGTACCTTCCTCAGTCCCTTCTGCTAACAAGCTTTCATCATCTACATCAGGGTTTGTACTTTCTTTTTCTTCACTTCTTAATCTGACTGAATCCCCTGGAACACTTTCCTCACTTATAGTGTCAAGTTCTGTATTTGTGGGAGTAGATGGGGATGGGGAAGGGGTCGATGACATGTCTGATAACTGCACATTGTCTGAATCTAAAATAATTCAACATATTTCAGTTTCTAAATAAAATTATACGATCTTGTTTTGCTTTCAATCCCTTTCCTTTTATAACAATCTGTTATAACCTGCAGATTTGCTAATCATTATTAATAATTATTTTAAATAGTTTCGGCAAATTGCCTTTGTACACTACTATTTGTTGATTATATTGCACCATGCAGTAATATATTTAAAGCTATGTAATTTGTTAAATAACAAATTTGAAATCTTCATATATAAATATAATATGTAAGCAGTTTTAAAGTAAAAATAGTACTGGATTAATAATCTGAGGTGCTTATTAATAAATATATAATTATAATGCTTGATAAATAGTTCTATTGGTAGCTATTCGTAGGTGTTCCTTTCATAAAAATAAAATAAAACATTACACCCAGTCAAAAATTCCATTCTTCCAGATTGTCTTAATACCTTTTAAAGATATAAATTTTAGCAAAAAAGTTGCTTATACCAAGTTAAAGTTTCTAGTTTCATGTGCATGGTCGACTGCATTCAGTTGCTGTCCGTTGCTCAGGTTTATAACCTATTTTAACACCTATTTGGTAATTAAAATTTGCCCTGTCTCTAAATATTATTGAAACCATCTTTATAACGATCAAGCCCATTCTCTGTTGCTTTAAAGTAAAATATCGCTTAAGGCGGAGCTAGGAGACGTGAGAGGTGTTGCATCTTATAATTACCTCTCATGAACAGACTCAATAAAACCGAGTCTGCTACTTTTCTTTCGTTTGTGTTTGTTGCTTCCAAGGGATCACCTTTTTACTATTTATTTACATATATTTTGTTTACAAATGTATTAAATTTGATTTTGTTGGAAATCACACATACAGATAGTATTATAAGCTTTTGACATCTATACTTGCTTAAAAAAACTTTTCAGTGTACAGTTTAATATTTCAATCAAAATGTATACATACCTTTTTTATCTGGCGATGATTTTACCTTATCAACAAGGCCTTTTAAAGAATTTCTCACTTTATCGTTGAGAAAGAAAGACTTAAAAGCTGTTGACTGTTTCTTTACCTTGGTACTATCTGACAAATTTTGATTTTCAAGTTTAGGACTACAAATGTTTTCTGATATAGTAGTAGGTTCAGAGATTGATCTTGAACAATTGCTAGTCATATCAATGACTTCCTTTGTTGTTTCTTTAGCACAAAGTTCATCAGACTCACATTTCTCATCAGACTCGAGTATTTTGAGCTCATCGCTTTGATCTTGTTCAACAAGTCTTGAGAAATCTGCACAGTTATCACTTTGAGTGTCATTTTCTACAAATTTCTCGTCATTTGTGTCCGAGATACTTTTCACCACACACTCCTTGTCCAGTTTTAACAAGTCTATTTTGTGATTTGTTACATCACCATTTGTATCTTTACCAAAGACTTTCTGTCCATTCAGTTGTTTTAGATTGTTCAAAATGTTGTTGTGCAAACTGCAGCCGTTTGTACTGGCACTACTGTCATTAGAACCAATGCCTTCATCTATATCATCCATGTTGGTAAATCAAGGTTATTTGGACGATTTTTTCCGCTGCAAATCCTTATCTCACCATAGCAAAACCGGGTTGGTCTGAAAATATATAAATATAGGTCTCTTGTGTGTGATGTATATGACCAACACCTATTTTGGATAGAACTTACATTCAAGCTTATTCTATACTATTCAAGAACTGTTTGAAGGCAGAGTACCATTTTTAAATAGTATTTCTTTTGTGTGTTATAATCTCGTATCATAAACTTTTGACGGTCTTCCGTTATAGTACCATTTGCTATTTCGAGTGTTCTCAATGGTTTGCTTACAACAACCAAGAATTGTCTTTTTTTTTCCTATTCAGAATACATTGTCAGTTAATTCAGTAAAGTACATGTTTGCTGTATATATATATACCACTCATATGAGCTATAATTGTATGTATGTATGCGTCTATATGTTAATTGTGCCTTCAGACGAGTGTGTTATGATGTAGAGATACAGTTTATCAACGTGTGTTGCAACTACCTTTTTTAAGGAGTGAATATATACGCTTGATTTCTGTGTATCTCGTCATAGCTAGGCGCCCTGCCGTAGTTCGTCCGAAGGTTGTCTGTCCTTGGTAGTTCACAAATATTTCTCCCCATATATATATATATATATATATACATACAATAAACAGTTTGAGATTTAATCATCTGACATTAATTTTGTTATTTAAACGGGGGACAATGCGACACATTTTGCATACTGGTGCACGATTCTAAACGAACATTAGACGCAAGCCAGGGGGATAACTTTTTGTGCCCAGGGTACAAAAGGGTCTTGAGTATCTCCCTGAGTAACTCCTTTTAATGCAGGAAAATCATGTTCCTTTTCATTTTTAAAACTGATTAAAACTGTTGTGAAGTTAATTCATAAATTTTAGAGATGTGTAACGTAATATTTTGGTTTTATCTTTATTAATATACAAATCAGGAAGACTGTTCAAACTGATGATGTATGTAGTTCACAGGACATGCATGGTGAGTAGCTTTTTTGTTGGGTTCTAGTGAAACTCCTAATATTGATCAACATCCACTTGTAACCGTCTGTATATCTAATAGATTATAGGGGCAGAAATGCCAACTTCTGGCAAGCCAAGTAGAGAGAATGACCTCGACAAAGATTTTGCAAGATAAATTTATTAGACCTTTTAATTTTATTTGACTTTGAAAAGATCACGGTCTATGAAAATTGCAATTGCCTTGCTTCAATTTGTTTGTTTTGTTTCAATGGCTTGCTTCTAAACATGTACTGGTATATTGCATTAAAATAATTACACTTGTATATGAAATTCTTATTCAAGCAATATTTTTCTTTTAAGCAGGAGACCCTTTAGGTCCTGATACTGTACTCTTTAACATCGCTCTTAACAAGAGATCATCTGATCCCCCATAAACACATAAGGAACTAGTTACAAAATAAACAGGAAGCACTCACAAAAAAAAAAATCCCCAAACAATGTATAAAATTGGATCTTTACCTCAGTCGAGGGGTATGCCACAGGGTTAATATTTAAACCGTATTGGTTTAATGTACCGAAATGCAACATTTAATATCAAATGTATTTTGTAAAGTTTGATTTTAAATCTCTGAAAACATCACTATAGTAGTAGTTTATTATATGTAAAGAAACTTGCTCACCAAATAACGCCAAACTTACACTTCAAAACCGTGTATCAATACTCTATCCAGGTGTTCAGGTCATATAATAATGTATATATGTGCCAATTAAAAGTTTTGTTTTTTTCACTGGTTCTAAAAAATTCCCGGAATATGCATAAAATTAATTACGAGTCAGTATTAAACTCATAATTTGACATTCCAGTTTTGGGCTTTGGCCTGGCTGGTTACAAGCATACAACTGGTTATATTGTGTCTTTTGAATTTTGATTAGTTATATATGTACCTCGTCATCAGTAGGTTTAGAAACGGTGTACATATGATGTAAAATTTGTCTGTTGTTGGCGGGAGAGCTACTTTAATCTTTCACCTTCACTCCACAAACTTACTTAAGGTATGACCTAGGTGTCAAATACCTTCTGAAGTAGGAACAGGCATCAAATATTAAAACCTGTCAAACTTTGTGTGTTGCATCTTTTAATATCAAGGTATATGTATAGCTTGATATGAAACTCTCATAAGAAAATACTCTGTAAAAGCAATGTATTGTATAAACACTGGTGACCTTTGCCCTAACTCCCATCTGCCAATCTGGGTTTGATCAAGGGCTGAAATATTAAAATCTGTGTAGCATCTTTACTAAAGGAAACATACAAAGCCTTGAAATATAATAAAATCAGAAAATTGTTTGCTTAGGTAATTAATACAAACAGTTGAATGTTTTTTATTACGGAAACATTACACAAAGTGACAAATAAAATCAGAAATTGTGTAACAAATTATGTTCACATGCTGAATTATCATAATGAATATTTTTCAATAATCCAAGGACAATTTCTCTCTAACACAAATGGCTGTCCAGGTAGTGCAGTCAGCAGCACACTCGCTTCTCGATCCCCGTCTAGGCGTTTCAAGTGAGAGGGTAAAGTAGTGCTCGCTGTGTCTCAAAACAGTTTTTCTCAGGTTCTTTGTTTCCTCTTACATGAAGTTACATTTAAGACCATGCTTAGGCTGTCATCCGCGCCACTGAGAATGTTTTGTACTAGCTGTGAAGCTTATGTCATAATAGATGTAAACTATGAATAAAATATATACTTTCTTTTTTTTTGACAAACACTTTGTCACACGCAACCATTCTATTCTGCTCACTTGTCAAACATTCAACATGTTCTTACAAAACTTTAAATCAAATTTCATGTTCCACAGCTCATGGTGAAATCAGGTATTTTAAATGATCAAATTTATTAAACACAGAACATCATTTACTTCACACAACGAGAATTATACATGGTACCTGTACACAGCTAGCATAATAATTTACAGAAAAAAGTTTGCCTCTTGGGACTCGAACACGCCCGTCTGAAAATACAGTCGACGCTCTAAACACTGAACTATATTTCATCTTGCGAGCATGTTAAATTTATTTGAATGCACCTCAAGATGTAACAGTCAGGAGCGTAGTTGACCAGAAATTCATAAATAGGCCCGACAAACTAGTGGGATCCAGCATGCTGCTACCCCTGCTTTTTTTTTTTTAACTATAAACTAGGTAATGATGAGTTTTGGCATATATCTGACAAAACACTTTTAGGTATTTGAGGAAATATTTGTTGACAAATTCTGAATTAACATTTGACAAAGTTGAAGTACCTACACTGTAAAATAAAATAAGAAATAAATGTTGACCTCCCCCACCCCACTCCAACCTTCAGGTTTTCCTGCATGTTTGGACCTCTACATTTTTTAAAAAAAAGTCAAATTGATGTATAGGCCCACATAGGCCTATATGGTATTGGTCTAATACTAGCTATGCCGATGTCAATGGCATAGGCCTAATACTAGCTATGCCGATGTCAGTATTTAGTCCAGCATGTCACATACATAAAGTATACTATATTTTATCAAAGTTGATTCAAAACAACTCGTTTTTTTTTTTATTATGGGAAGATAAATGTGAGCGCGTGTCTGCGTTTAAAAAAAAGTCAAATTGATGTATAGGTCCACACAGGCCTAATACTAGCTATGCCGATGTCAGTATATAGTCCAGCATGTCACACATGTAAAGTATACTATATTTTATCAAAGTTGATTCAAAACAACTCAATTTTTTTTATTAGCGGAAGATAAATGTGTGCGCGTGTCTGCGCTAGTAATTGTGTATTTAATCCAACTATTGTTAGAAATGCTACAGCGTACCAACCCATAATGATACTGATGGTCTAGTGGTTATAACGCGATGTATCAAAGACCAAATGAAAGTGCAAGGTTCCTGGTCCGGCCAAATTCATTTCTTCGTGAAGTATAATCCAACCATATATTTATCGATGTTACCTGTAAAAAGGTTAGATACAAATGTTCTATATGATGCATCGACTTTTATACCATCTTCTGGGACATTCGTCGAATTTAAACTACTTCACCCGTGACTCATGAGTTACAATGTTGTACCAGTTAAAGTATATATATACGTGGTAGCTGTAGCTTTAAGTTATTGCATTCACAAGCTGAAATTTGCCTATATCATTACATAATAAAGTGTTTTAACTCTAAAGCACATGTCAATATTGCTCACTGTCGAACCTGTCAGAGATTATTGTTCAAAGAACCAGGTCAAATTTCTTGAAAATTGGTAACCATTTTATACTAAATTATCATTTGTTCGACAAAAAAATAACAGACTGACGGTGAAGGATATACTAGTATTGCATCAACTCGTCCAGCCTTATAGTAGAGCTATAAATAATAATAAACATTTGTTGGACGTCCTTTTTACACACTTTGTGTAAGGTGATGGCTTAAAAACACACAAAAATAATCAGTCAGATCCACTTCCTGCTGGCCACCTCATCCTTTGACATTTTGAACCACTCGAGACAATCCCTAAATCAGTCGCTTTCTGTGAAGGAAAACATTTTTGTATAAAAGGGATTTGTATAAATCTTTGGTGAGTGAAGGTCAAAAGCATGTGTTAAACATGACATTTAGAAAACGTGTTAACATCGAAGATATTAGACTACGTACCTGCCCAGATCACGCTAATGAACAGTTTGAGAAAACCCCTACAACTGCTAAGCAATAGGCTACGTGTTCATTCAACTCCGTTATTATATACGAATACACGATTTATTTAACTTAACAGTTTGTGACTGCAGCTAGACTATTACTAGCGCTCGTGACAGTTGTATCGTGACAGCAACACCAGTTGAACCTTTCAGCGTTGAATGCAAACTGCATAAAGTGCTATTTCACCCATGTATTTACAAATCTGCTCCACGGTTGTTCAGTCTCATCACCTCAGTAAGGTCAACATTACAGTCTAAGAAGACTCCTGACCTTTTATTGCAAGAAGAACACCGGCAAGTTTACTTCAGTATAAGTGTGTGTTTTAAGTAATATTGTGTCCTTATCTGTTTGTTTTCATGCCTCCAGACATACAGTAACCGCACCGTCCGCCCGTTCGTCCTTCCGCCATGCATAACTTTGAAAGAACTAAAGGGATTTCCATGAAACTTAACACAAAGGTAACCAAAATGAGAAGGTGTGTCGTGTGTAAGTATCGGGTCATTTGAGTCAAAATTGTCGTTGTCTTGGTGACATTCTTATAATGACAATGAGGCGGGACGAAATACCACTTGCACCAAGATGGTCTTGACGATTAACAAAGTACATCTTTACATAAATTGACTTAAACATGTTATATTACTTACCAACAGATGCAATAACCAATCGACATGAAACTCTTAAAGGCAGAATATGCTTATTAAAACATAAACTGACACAATTGACGAAGCACTCGGAAGCGTTACAACTTAGATAATAACAAATCAACTGAATAGAATTAAACTGTACACACTATGCCAAATAAATGTGTGTAATAATTACGCTGTAGCCGTACACGCTGCGCCGACGCTAAGCACAACACGTGTGCAGATCCAAATGGTTTATTTATAGCACAGGTACGCAATAGTTAAAAAGTCAGCGTGCATATATATATATAGCTAGGGACCAAAACCTAGGCTTTAGGATCCAATTTATACACGTCGGACGAAAGCACCAAACTTTCCTCAAATGTGTTTTATATTTCTATGCATTTTTAAAAGTGTCCCCAAGGGTTCGTGAATCCCTTACTGTATTAGGATTATATGCACACCGAATTACCGCACCGCGGATGAAGTCCTGAAAAATCAGGAGGGCACCTGCCGAATATCGGTGATGAATTTGAAAAAATCGAAATGACGTCAGTATGTCTAATCAGTTGTTTCAGTGAAGTAACAAGAGACATCAGGTGATTTAGTGCAAATCTGATGGTAATCTTGTACATAACGTCTCTATTAACAATAAGCATATTCTGACTTTAAATGTATCTCATTTGAAGTGGCACAGTGTGGAGATTTCACAAAATATTGCCCGACTAAATACACAGGTTTTGTGCATCATTATTTTCATTTTAGAAAAACACGAGTTGAACGTAAATTTTCACCATTTAGATCATTTGATATTAACATAAAAGCAAAAAAAAATAATGATGTCACATTTGTATTGAATGTATTATTTTTAAAACAAAGATATAATAGTGTAATACCATGTTTTTTATTCAAAATAGAAATCAATGAATATTTAAGACAGGAAAGGTATAGGTTACACGTGATAATATGCCTATACTTATGAAGTTTGAAGTTTTCAATCTGTTTGTTCTTAGGCCTGTATCTGCTTGATAAATTGCAAATTCAAGATTTCCTATAGATCTTAAACAATATAAGCCTAAAAGGACTGCTCCAATCCAAACTATTAGCGATGGCCCCAACATGTATTTGTTCTGCGGGAAGTGAGAACTAAAAGACTATTCATGCTGAACCATTTGCACTATGGTAACTCAGATAGGTAGTAAGTACAGCATCGTGAAGTATGTATAGTAAAGGGCACGAAAGTATGGAGTCAGTTACAATTGTGCAAGTTTGTTTTTATATTCGTGCAATTCTTCGTCTGCAAGTAAGGCCATGACACTGCAAACCAATACGTACAGTACATATATGAATATATAAGTTCTCCTCGAAATTGTAAGTTCGTCTCCATCTTTGCAATCTTACCAATTATAAAATGATATGTGTTACTATTAAATGTTAAGTGGCACACCGCTCTTCATAACTGGAATATTATTTTTAATAATTTATAATAGTTAAATTAGTTTGGCATATATAACTAAGTTTTTCACACTAAAACATGCGCTAAACATCGCAATTTATATTTTCACCTATCATACAGGTTCAAAGCAAACCGACTCTTCGAAGCAATTAACCAAGGAAATGGTTGACCGTCTTGGTTAATTGCTTCGATGAGTAAACTGTAACATTTATACCAGCTGTATGTCCCTTTAACATTTACTGAGGTTACACACACACACACACACATACATACATATATACGTATATATATATATCGGTTTACAAAAGATAATCTTTATTAACATACAAAAAGTTCATCCACGTGTTTAAAACTGCGCATAGATATGTACCGTCTACGAAATTAACATAAAAACCATGAGCTGCGCATGCGTACCTAACACGTGACTACATTGACTCGTCGCAAATCAATAATATCCGACAATATCAAACTGTTACTTTTTTCGAGTAAAGGGAAAAGGTGGTAAAAAATCGTATTACAACTGCATAGCTTTATACGATTTAAATGGCTTCAGAATAAACAGAACGGATTAGTTTTATTCATAATTGTAACAGTATGCATACAGTTACTAACGCGTTTCCATAAGTAACTGATCTACAGTTTTATTCTCATAGTTCACCTCTTTCTTTTCGAAGGTTATTTAGAGCCGCCCCAGAGAGAGGGAAAGGATACATAGGAATCCGGGAACCTGCCCTACTCTTATTATCGAATAGATTCCTATGGTTCTTTTGAGTGCTCGGAAGGATAGACGGGATCGCCCGGTTTACGTCCCCATCCGACGGACGAGGCTATGGGAAAGTGTCTTGCCCAAGAACACACCGACGGAACTCAGTGGCACCACGGAGGATTGAACCCGGGGCCTCCGGTTACAAATCCGCCGCGCTACCGACTGCGCCACGCCAGCCCTCAATGACTTTTCATTGCAAATTATGGAGTTAATTATGCAATAATCAGTCGCCGAGTTAATTATGCAATAATCAGTCTGCAGCTGTTTACTACAGATACACCTTACTGGCTAAACTTCAATTACCAGATGTCGTAACTTTGCCGCCGAAATGATAACAAAACGAGCATCATCTATGAAGTGATTAAAATGTGCAAATGTTAATGACATACATGAGCAGCAGTCCATCAGTCCTACTACTTTTTATTTCCCACCTTTCTGTACTTTTTTCCTTCTAAAACCCAACGTTGACGTTAACGTCAAGCGAAGGACGTCAATGACACCTATTTAAATGACGCCAGTGACGTCAACATGTCACTAATTCGAAAGTCTAAATTTAGCTCTGTTGATTAGTATCTCACGCATGCGCGTAGCAGTCGAGAGAACACTATTATTGACAAAAAATTTATGTACAGTTATATCGAGGGGCTTACTCAACATTATTTGTAGCGGAAAAAAAGTCAACGAATACAAATCAATAGTGAATATTTTGAAGAAAAAAAAATAAACGTATACATTTAATACTTGTGAACAAATTTACCTTATTGGTGTCTCTTAGTCCATTAATTATAATCTTGTTAAGATTGTTAAAATTATTCTTCAAATGTAAACGACAAACAGTAATTAGGTCAACAAAATGGCCGATTCTAAAAATAGACAGATGTTAATATTTGTTAATATTTGTACTCACTATCAATTTTATTTGTTGGGACAGGTAAATCTACTATTCATGGCAAAAAGGAGAATACTTATAAAGATCATTCAATAGATGCAATACATTTTTTCAATTTATCCGTGTCGTGTGTATTTGAATGTTACGACGTTTACGTTTATGTACATCGTGTTGTTTTCTTATAATAATGAAACCTTACTACTTCTGCCGAGAGAAAAGTAAAATATACTGTATTTTGAAGAATAAGGGGCAGTATAAGGCCCAGGTGGGGACAAACATCATATAATGGGACGGGGGAAAACAAGGTGATTACTCGCTAGTACTAAAACTAGGTGCATAGTTGTTTAAAGTTTGTTATATAAACTAGGAGCTTAATTGCCTTTGTTACTGTCGTTGTTATTGTAACTATCTTTCGACTTTCGGATTTAATTATATTTATTCATATAAATATTTAAAAATATCACAACTGTTGGGCTTCAATAACCTACATAACAGCAAACTTCTCTTCGCCTAAACATTCTAAGTTTAGATGAATCCACCACTAACAGTCACGTGGTCAAATTCGATAATCGCAATAGAGGTTCTCTACGGGGGCAAGAAGCAGAGAGGTTCAACGCAAGGGTAAAACTAGTCACAGTGGAGTATCTAGTCTAGGGTCGTGGTTAAAATAGTTATTAGAATGAATTCAAATGAGGATATATCATGTTTTGTAAATTTACGAATACTTGGGGAGTAATTCTCCTTTAAATTAAAACCCCGCAAACTTTGATACTTAGATAAGAAGTTGTAGTAGTAGTCTCCCTTTAAGCAAAGTTGGTTTCTCTTTATAATATACTATGAAAATGCATAAAAATGGAAACAAAATTGAACTCAAAAACACCTTTATCCAGCCACTGTTACCCTTGGAGGAAAACAGGCTATAAACTTGATAAATATGTAGTGATTTATTTACCTGTGATTTTTTTTATTTATATTAAATATATAACCTACTCACTCACATTTTTTCTTTTCTTAATTATTTTTTTAAAGATAATTTTCAAAGACCAATGCATAATGGAAATTGACTCACAAGACAAGAGTTGAATATATGTAAATTAATACACACTTTACCTAACAAAACTGAGTATTTGTAATGGTAGCAATGACCAGATAAAAGTGTAAACATTTTTTTTCAACTTCCAACTTTATTTCTCTTTATTTATATTTTTAGGATTTCCCACCCTCCTACCCTCAAATTACTCTAAAAAAAAACACTGAGAAAAAACTAAATTGTCCCGATTCCATATTACTTCCACGATATCCTAGATTTTTTTGCAAATGAAAAATATTTTCCTTTTTATTTATGTTTACCCTCCTCCTACCCTACATTTTTGCTGAATAAATTGGTAAAACAACTAATAAAAAAAATGCTGGCCATAGTTTCATATATACTTAATACTAAACTGTATATGTATACAGAAAACAGACAATAGTTTTGTATCCATGTTATATATGCAATTTCAAGGGATTACATATAAGGGGCATATTATCCTTATAATTTTTTGAACATCAAGGTAAGATTAAGTAGGGATATTTTTGGGGAATTTCTTAACATCCTTCCACCCAGGAAACATGAGTAGGGAACCATTTCCCGGCTTCCTATGTATCCTTCCCCTCTCTCTGGAGCGGCTCTAAATAACCTATACTGTGTTGATGAGCCGTTAAACAACATTTAGTTCAATTCCACCCAGGAAAATCTTTGAAATGTTTAAAGCTATTGGGGAGAAAAGAAAGATGTCCACTTTAATGTAATAACCAAATATATACAAAGACATTTATTTTGACATGGAATAATTAAAATAAAGATTCTCAAATAAATTATATTATACTGTAAATGTGCATGTTAAACGCCACTGGGGACATTACATTTTCAAAAGGGGGTGGGTGGGGATTAAGGATGTTAAATGCCACTGGGTGCATTACATTTTGCAAAAGAGGGGTGGGTGGGGGTTAATGATTGATATACTGAAAGGAAAAAGAAACGCATAATCAAAAAATTGCCTATACTACACTGTTATATATGCCCAATTCCACGTAATATTCCAGACTCTGTCATGTAGTAGACCTTTTAATCAAAGTAAACTTCGTTACACAAAATTCTTAAATGTTGAAGTTTCGCTTTAAAAAGGCCATTTCAGTATTGTGTTTAATGTTAAGAGACTGAAATGTTTAAAGCCTGAGTTTGCTCACCTGCTTGAGCCAGATGTCCATTCTGTCAATAATGAAACTTTAAAGGGGTAACCATTGGTGTGTTCCGTGCTGTTTAAACCTTCTTTCAGAAAGGACAGGCCTAATGTCGGTACCATTCGATTAGCAGTAGCATATTAAACATAAAAAATATAGCGGAAATACCCATTATGCGTTTCTTTTTCCTTTCAGTATACATATGATAAATACTGGATATAGCGGGTTTTTTTATGTGTTCAACTATCATTCGGTATGGATTTTGATAAAGCGATCAGCTGAAAGCAATAATTCACTTTTTGACTACCAAGGTCATTAGGTGCAGACGTGATGTTAATTAGAAGCAGTGCGTTTAATAGAAATTTTCGGTACAATATTTTGGAAACAAATCTTCAGGTTAATCTTAGACATACTTACTCCTGTGATGTCTGTCTACCATTTGCAGATTGCTTCAATTATCTGTCAGTAAAGTTAACAATAGTACTACAATACTTACAGTAGCATAAATTATGTGGAGGATGCTCTCTCTTTACACATATTTTTTCTTTCTTTTGTTTCAAACAATATGCAAGTATCATAGCATGTTAAATTAATAAACACACCAAAGTTTATTAAATGTTACAATAATTTTAGTCCATACAAATTCAATGCCTTTAAGGCTAAAAAGCAAATAAAACTAGAATGGCTTTATTCTACTGTTTTGAGTTACAATATACGAGGTAAAAAAAATCTCTACATATTCTGCAGGAAAATTAGAAGAAGTCGGTTTATGCTTTTTGTTATAATAAAAATATACTAGAAAAT
The DNA here is from genome assembly GCA_037043455.1 of Cyrtodaria siliqua. Taxonomy (NCBI): domain Eukaryota; kingdom Metazoa; phylum Mollusca; class Bivalvia; order Adapedonta; family Hiatellidae; genus Cyrtodaria; species Cyrtodaria siliqua. The sequence continues at coordinate 19,781 of JAWPHD010015153.1, read as the reverse complement.
GTGTCCCATAAAATGTGCCATGGGACACAATGTCATATGCCCCACTTAAACGCTTTTATCAGTTACATACAAAAAGTCTTTAATGTATGTCAAGGTCATAGGCCATTTCTCACTGACCTTTTAAGGCCATTTCTCACTGACCTTTTAGTAGAAACAGGTTGATGTTCCCGTAAAAGATTGAAAGCTGTATGGCTGGTTTGAGTGTGCGAGAAAGAAACTAAAATAATAACAGAGTAAAAAAAATGTTAATCAACTCCCATGTCATGTCTTCCATATTGACTTTGTGTAGAGTAGGAAGATACGCCTGCCATATATAGATGTAAACTAAATACAAGAATGATTGCAAGTTAAATTTGAAATATCTGATATACCTATATTTATTAAATGAACTGCTGGAAAAAGATTGTCGCTAACAATTGTTTTATCCTTTAAGCAATAAAAAGATTTCAATTAATACGAGAGTGATGCCGGGTTTTGTATATTTTTCAATATTTGAGATAAAGCTGACGCGTCTCCAAAAATTGCCTGCAATATCCTTTGACGGTGCAATGTTGCTAACAAAAAAAATGTTCAAAAATAGTTCATTAGTTGCCACTTCAATATTTCCAGATCAATTATGCAATGAAATAAAATTTACAATTAAAAATATGTTTTCATGTGACTGCAAGTAATATGTAAATCTGCACATACTGGGTTGCTGTCAATATTCTCACTTTTTTGTGCATGAATTATGCGAGACATTATATGCAAAATTATCTCAGGGGTTTTCTCAAAATTGATTTTTTTTTTTTAATTCATAGAACTGATAGACCTATTCGAAATATTTAAATTTAACATAAAACAATGCAAACAGCTCTAAAGAATCTGAAAGTAACTGTTTATGTCTTGGTTCTTGCCGAACTTCAAATCGTGATAGTTCGTGACGTCGTCACTGCGTGATGTGTTTCGTGACCATCTGAGGCATCTCTGCAGACAAACACTAAGTTTATGAAGATAGTGCGACATTATCAAATTAACAGCGGGTATGACCTCAGAAATGTATTACTCGGCATGATTATATTACCAAAGTTAAAAAGGAAACACTTACTTGTATTAGTTTAAACGCAACTTTTGTCCGGTGTCTTGTCTAAGGCCTCACACAAACAAAAATCAAATATGGCGACCACCAACTGCGCATGCGCAAAGCAAATTTTTCGGTATTTCAGACAAAGTACTTGCGTAGTTCAGACAATCTACAACTTATGACGTCACAATTATGATGTAAACTGGCCGCTACCATTTTGAGGAGGAAAAACTGTATATCTACTGTCCTGATATGCACGACATGCATTTTTGGACGGATTTAACGGCCAAATATAAAGCGGTCAGGACGAGCTACTTAGATTAATATTATAATAATTAATCGATCTAGAAAACATGTGAAGAAAAAGATATTATCTAGCTAGATCTAGATATTTTACCCTATTGTACTGTACAGGAAGGCTAGAATGAATACTTTCACAGACCTGACCTAAATACCTGTTTGTATTGCACATACCAAGTAGCAAGTAGTGAAATTACGTCACAAACAAATCGTCTGCACGTTTGACCTTGTGCAAGTTTGTCGTTTGATAACCGATCCTGGCGAAATTTGGCTTTGCTTTCAGAGGGAAACGTATATCTGACCTAACACATTAAATATGTAAAGACTGACCAGAAACTGACGAACTGTATTTATGCTGAAGAACATATACGTTTATGCATTATTATCATACGCAACTACGCCACCTGGTGAGTATTTTTCGAGGTACTATCAAGGGGAAACGTTCGTATACAAAGGGTTATAATTTATATAAATCTAATTATATTATAGTGGGTTCATAGATCAATTTGCTGATTTTATAAACACACCTTCTTTGAGAAAATTATATATTTTCACAGGTGAGCAATTACTCGACATTAGTCCTCTTGGATGATGTCAGCTCTACTGAATGTTTTTTTATTTAAAGAAAGTCATATAAACAGTTTGTTTTATTGTTTTAACTCGCAAGCATATAGACCGAATTGTAAACGAATAAGAATAAAAGTCTGATAACTCGCATGACACAATTTTTCGATTTAATTGATTTGTAATTCATATGCCTCCTACACGTGTGATCATGTGTGTAGTGCTTGTACACGTACGTCATGCAGCAAACGATAGAGTTATTTCCCTTGCAGGTACTGTAGGACAGTAAACTAGACTGCTTCACAGCCGTCATTAAAATAGAATAAATTGTTTGAGCGAACGAGACATGCGCCGTGGAGCAGTCTAGATAGTAAACAAAATACGATAACACGAATGAATATGCAACGCGTGAGGCTACGGGAATATAAAGCAATTTATCGGGAAGTATAGATGTGTGGTACTGTGGAAAGAGCAAGACCAACTGCACATATGATAGGGCGGTGTGTCAGTAGGATTTGTTGGATTGTTAGAGATCGATAGAAAAACTAATTGAGCAAAGAGACACGCGTAGATACGCGCCTGCTAATCATGTGCGCTGGATACGGTAGTGTAAAACACGGAGTCTTCGCGTAAATTTTTGGAGTCTTATTATTGTCCATAAATGATTATAGTGTTATCGATTTTTTTAGCTCTACAGTCTGATCAATTTTAGCTCTACAGTCTGATCAAGAGCTTACGGTGTCCGTCCGTCCGTATTTTTTTTTGCTGCGACTTCTCTGAAACTTTTCATGAAACTTTACAGGAATATTGCCCATGATGTCTAGTTGATCCTAGTAAAAATTCAGATGGATGTGAAATCCAAGATGGAAACCAAAGCTAAAATAGATTTTTAAAAAACAAGTTTAATTCAAGATAGCCGCCATGGCTAAAAATAGATTTAAAAAAAAAGAAAAGTTTGTAGCGAGTACATCTTGAAAACTATAAGTGATATTGATATGGGACTTTTTCTAAACTGATCAGCATGACTTGATGTTGCTCTTTGTCGAAAATCATTTTCAGGTTGCCGGCGGACATCTTTGTATACATAGATTTTTATAGTAAACGCGTGTAGCGACTACTCCTCTGAAACTACTTGACGGATTTCCATGAAACTTAACAGAAATGTTGCTCTTGATGTCTAGTTGATCCTAGCAAAATTTTAGGTCGGCCGGAAATTCAAGATGTCCACCATGGCTAAAAAAATATTTTTAAACAACACATTTGTAGCAAATACTTCTTGAAAACTATAAGTGATATTGATATGGGACTCGTTGAAAATTATTTTTATTCGACATTAAACATGGCTGCCAGCGGCCATCTTTGTTTGAATAGAGTTATATAGTAAAAAACTTGTAACGACTACTCCTCTGAAACTACTTGACAGATTTTCATGAAACTTCACAAAAATGCTGATCTAGCTATCAAAACCTATCAGTAGTGCTTCAATGTTATTGACCTCTTGTTTAGAGTAAACATCTCATTGTGCCATATAGTTGGAGTTCGCATGTTTACATATATCTACTGGTTATTACTACTGATCACTATTGCTGCTGTTAGAACTGTTATTATATTCAGAGACGTAATACACGAAGTTTATATTCCACAAATTTTGTACTGGATTCAGTTGACACAAATTTGTCCTCACAATATTTAACTCTTAAAAAACAAACTATTTAGACTCGTGAAACGCCACAAAGGACGGTCCTTGGTGAGAAGACCGCTGTCGTGTTTTGGGGTCAAAGGTCAAGGTCACGATGACCAATCGTGGAAAACATTGTCCTGGTGATAACTTTTCAACTTTTGTAACCACACTTCCAAAACTGCACAAGTAGAATGTCCTTTGACTTAGTATGAAGAGGACCCTTATTGATTTTGGTTATACAAGTCGCAGGACAAGGTCGGCTTGACCCAATCATAGAAAACCATGTTCTCAACAATAACATTAGCCACACTCCTTAAACTTCGTAGGTGGACTCATTGTTGACACCTAATGATTTTCGGGGTAAATACCATGACCCTGTGTCTGCAGAATAACTCTTTAACCTTTTTAGCCATACACGTCATGAAACAAAGCGGATGGACTGTCCTTGGTGGGAGGAGGGCGCATATTGAAAATAAAAAATGTAGCGTTTTTAAACGTACTGAGTGTATATAACTAAACAGAGTTGCCGTTACTTTAGACCTCCTGGACAATCGTGTTATCGTAACTCTCATAGCATTTTAAAATGTAATCGTAATTTAAGAACACTTGGCGACGAAGACTGTCATAACCTCACTAATATGGTATGTTTATAAACACATTGTTGGGAATGTTGTAACCCTCTGCATGTTCACGTATAACCGACAATCGCAACGTCGGTTATGGTATCAATAAATACTGAAAAGGTGATCCATTGAAAGCAACAAACACAAGCAAGAGAGAAAAGTAACAGACTCGGTTTTATTGAGTCTGTTCATGAGCGGTAATTAGGAGATGCAACACCTCTCACGCCTCCTAGCACCGGCTTAGACGATATTCTACGTTGAAGCAACACAGCATGGGCTTGATGATCCCTAAGGACAAGTAACACTACTATTTTGTAGTCGGGGCGACTTTTTACGGTCGCCACACAGCACTAAACAGACGCTAGTGTGAATGTCAATAAATACTGAAAAGGTGATCCATTGGAAGCAACAAACACAAACAAGAGAGACAAGTAGCAGACTCGGTTTTATTGAATCTGATCATGAGATGTAATTATAAGACGCAACACCTCTCACGCCTCCTAGCACCGGCTTAAGCGATATTCTACTTTAAAGCAACACAGAATGGGTTTGATGATCCCAAAGGAGCAGTAAATATTCTTAAAGTCGGCTTATATTTTGAATCGCTAACAAAACAAGGTATTTTAAGTTTACTTACAGCTATACATATTGATTGATATTGCAAACATTTTCAGATATGTATGTATTGTTCAGATATGTATGTATGTTCTGTGGATTGGAAGCAAACGTAACTTGGCCCGGCTGTTTGTGGCCCCGAGCTGGTGGCATGAGAGGACAACGATTCCGTTAAAATATCATCATACCACACATAAAACATGGCAACACCATCACCGGCAATCATCTCACCGTTTCAGCGAAAACACGAAGAGCAGCACCGACACAACACTACACACTATTTATGTAAAACTGACCCCACCCATGTAAAACTGACCCCCGGGTAGGGTCAGATTTAATCCCTGGTCAATATTTGAACACATTTGGTAGAGGACCATAGGCTTATGCTACATGAAATATATGAGAAATATTTTTAAGTTGTTCCTTATATGACTTTGTAAGACATGCACTGTATAACCTCGAAGTGCCGCCATTTTGACCCCGTGAACTTCATTTTAACGAACTTGATATTTTACGGGTTGGCGATCATTAATAAGAAAAACTATCAACATCTCTTTAAATGTTCTTTAGAATAAGTTGTGTCATTGTTTCGACCTTATTATAGTAACGGCGGCCATCTTGGATGTTGTGTTTCCTTACACATTTGAAAACCATTTATCTAAGAATGATTCTTGTACAGTTTAGTAAAAAATGATCAAGTGGTGTCTGATGAAAAGTCGTTCGAAGAAAAAATGACGACGGACGGACAGACGGACGGACGGAAGGACAACGGACAAATATCTTCAGAGCTTCAGAACGTGTATCCTAAACATGACGTACATTTCGACGAAAGTCGGTCACAACGAAAAATAATTGGTTCACCAACTTGAAGTCATGTCAGAAAGGAGAATATACTGACATCCCAACAACAGAAGCGGAGATTCAGAACGTGTACCCTAAACTGGACTTGACCCTTTTTTCGAAGAAAGTGTGTGACAGTGACCAAATAATTACTTCACCAAGTCAGGTCAATAAGAGGAATATTCTGATGCAGTTTGATCAATATCCTACCCATAGAAGCTGACACTTTTGGTTCACCATGTTAGTTCGATATTAAAGAGGAACATGATGCAGTTTGGGCAATGTCCCTATATTATAGATGCCAATATATAACAGAACTTGTACCTCAACTTGGCTGTATTCCGGACACACGTATGGATGGACGCATGCACATACAGACAGACGGACATACGCATTTACACCGTACGCCAAAGTGATTCTTAAGACGCAAGCGATCTACGTATCTGGAACTATATATAAGAAAAAGCTGATGGTCCTCTATCGGGTTTGTTAAATAGTGGCATCTTGGTCAATTGGGTCGCTCCAAAGTAAGATGTTTATGAAAGACTTCTCAGTATGAACTGTTCAATATAACAATGCTTTTCAAAGAGAAAACTTTACTCTGGCCTCAGATGATCAAATAGGTCCTTAACATTTTATGGTAAACACAGTGTCAGCTTTATAGTAAATATATTTATGAGTGTGTACCTTTAATAATTGTTATTTCACCTGTTCAACAGGTTTCATATGGTATGTAATGGGTGTGGTACAACTTTGCACGGGCAAAGTGAGTTAAGGACTATCGGTCATCCATCTTTGATCCAAATAATCCAAAATCGATGAGATATGGTGATGATGGTCAAGTGAATTTTTCAACGATGTACGCATTTTAGGCACGCGCAATGTCAACCATATAGTACATGACAGTAATTCTACACTATTGATGTGAACATAATATTAGAAAGAGTACTTATATGGCCGAAATTGTGCGCTTTATATTCGAAAAGCTTGGTACAGTTTTACTCAAAAGTTGTTGTTTTTTATGTGAAATAAACCGGTCTATAAAATAGTCCATTTATCCAGCGAGTGCAGACGAGACATCATTTCTGAATAAACTAAGCGATGTTATCCGAAGTACACCATTGTTAACAAGAAATCCACGGATTCACATGTCTCGCCTAACGGGGGCTGGACTTAAAAATAAAAAGGTCAATGATGCTTAAATGCAAGTTTGTAAACATTTTCGTAACTAAAAACAATGGAGTTTGCTGAGATGACATTAAAGTGACATTTGTTTAAAAACAAAATGCCATTTTATTAAAAACAAGAGGCCCAAGAGGGCCTGTGGATGCTCTACTGGCTAAAACGGTTGTCGACATACAATTCCCATCAGTACTTCTTTTAAAACATTGCAAAAAGAACAGGGATAGGATGGCCTTAGATCGCTCACCTGGTAATCATGGGCAATAAGTCTGCTGTGTCGAGTATGGCATGGGTATTTTTTAATTTGTCCCACTTTCTTCTCTGAATGAAAATTCATAACAAGAGGTCAATGACCTTGAAGCTCTACTGATAGGTTTTTGATAGATGAGCATTCCTGTGAAGTTTCAAGAAAATCCGTGAAGTAGTTTCAGAGGAGTAGTCGCGAGAAGTTTTCATTATGTAACTCTATGTAAACAAAGATGGCCGCTGGCGGCCACGTTTAACGTCAAATCAACATATTTTTGACAAGGATCAACATCATGTCATACTAATCATTTTAGAAAAAGTCCCATATCAATATCACTTATAGTTTTCAAGAAGTAGTGGCTACAAACTTGTTTTTTGAAAATATATTTTTAGCCGTGGTGGCCATCTTGAATTTCCGGCCAACCTGAAATTTTGCTAGGATCAATTAGACATCAAGAGCAACATTCCTGTGAAGTTTCATGAAAATCCGTCGTGTAGATACAGAGGAACATTCGCTAGGAGATTTTACTAGATAACTCCATATAAACAAAGATGGCCGCTGACAGCCATGTTTAACATCGAATCAAATCGATTTTCGACAAGGACCAACATCATGTCATGCTGATCATTTTAGAAAAGTCCCATATCAATATCACTTATAGTTTTCAAGAAGTTGTCGCTACAAACTGTTGTTTTTTTAAATCTATTTTTAGATTTGGTGGCCATCTTGGATTTCACATCAACATGAATGTTTGCTAGGATCAACTAGACTTCATGGGCAACATGTCTGTAAAGTTTCATGAAAATCCATTCAGTAGTTTCAGAGGAGTAGTCGCTACAAAAAAAAAAGTTTACGGACGGACAGACAGACGGACGACGGACACCGCACCACGGCATAATCTCTGCTGATCTCTGATCAGTAGAGCTAAAAATGGGTGATGGGGGTGGGTGGGGTTATATTAACATTCTAAACAAATATGGTAAAGTGAAGTAACTACAGATTTAACAAAGGAAAATACAATATAGCATTCAACAAATCAAGGGCCATAACTCTGTCGTTACTAACAAGATCTAGTTGGTTTTCGAACTTGTCCAAGATTTCATTGATATACCGCGCTTTGCACAACTAGACATCATACCGAGGCTTCCTGCCAAATTTTGTAGAAATACAACAAGCCGTTTAGGAGGAGTAGCGCCGACCAGAAATTTAAAAAAAAAATGTCAAAATGCCATAACTCCGTCATAAATCAGCGAACTGAAACAAAAGCGCGATATGCACAACTAGACATCTTACCGATGCTTCCTGCCAAATTTCGTCGAAATCCAACAAGGCGTTTAGGAAGTGTAGTGCCGACAAGAAATTTAAAAGTAAAAATGTCGTGGCCGTAACTCCATCAAAAATCAACGAACCAGAAAACAAGAGGCCCAAGAGGGCCTGTGGACGCTCTACTGGCTAATATGGCTCTTATGACATCAATGAAGCGAGTGACTATCGTCTTAAAGAGGCAAAATATAGCATTTTAACTATATCAAGAGCCATAACTCTGTCATTACTGTTCCGATCTGGCTGGTTTTCCAAGTTGGCCAGTAGAGATAAAAAAAAAAATAAAAAAAAAATAAAAATAAAAAAAAAAAAAAAAAAATTAAAAAAAAAATAATAATAATAATAAAAAAAAAAAAAAAAAAAAAAAAAAAAAAAAATAATAATAATAATAAAAAAAAAAAAAATAAAAAAAAAAAAAATAATAATAAAAAAATTATATATATATTTAAAAAATGTAAAACAAGCATTGATGTAAAACTGTGACCCCGGGGCGGGGCCAGATGTGACCCCAGGGTCAGCATTTGAACAAAATTGGTAAAGGACCATAAGCTTATAGCAACAGCAAAATATTAAACCTCTGGCTCTTGCAGTTTCAGAGAAGATTTTTTAAGTTTTTCCCTATACATGTCTATGTAAAACATGTGACCCTTGGGGCGGGGCCAAATGTGACCACAGGGTTACCATTTGAACAAACTTGGTAAAGGACCATAAGCTTATAATAAATGTAAAATATCAAACCTCTGGCACTTGTAGTTTCCGAGAAGAAGATTTAAAAAAAAAATCCTATATAAGTCTATGTAAAACTGTGACCCTCGGGGCGGGGACAAATTTGACCCCAAGGTCACCATTTGAACAAACTTAGTAGAGGACCATAAGCTGATGCTACATGTAATACATGAGAGCTCTGTGCCATGTGGTTCCAGAGAAGAAGAACTTTTTCAGATTTTCCCTATACAAGCCTATGTAAAACTGTGACCCCTGGGTCAGCATTTGAACAAACTTGGTAGAGGACCACAAGCTTATAGCAAATGCAAAATATTAAACCTCTGGCTCTTGCAGTTTCAGAGAAGAAGATTTGTTAAGTTTTTCCCTATACATGTCTATATAAAACATGTGACCCATGGGGCGGGGCCAAATGTGACCCTAGGGTCACCATTTGAACAAACTTGGTAAAGGACCATAAGCTTATAGTAAATGCAAAATATCAAACCTCTGGCTGTTGTAGTTTCCGAGAAGAAGATTTAAAATAAAAAATCCTATATAAGTCTATGTAAAACTGTGACCCCCGGGGCGGGGACAAATTTGACCCCAGGGTCACCATTTGAATAAACTTAGTAGAGGACCATAAGCTGATGCTACATGTAATACATGAGCGCTCTGTGCCTTGTGGTTTCAGAGAAGAAGATTTTTTAAAAAAAAATCCTATATATCTGTATGAAAAACATGCAAAACCTCAATATACAAACTTTGGACCCCCGGGGCACGGCCATTTTTGACCCCGGGGACTTTATTTGAACAAACTTGATAGTCTAGGCGTTGGCGATCATTTTAAAAGAAAAACTGTTGAAATCTGTCCAGCGGTTGTGGAGAAGAAGATTTTTTAAGGTTTTGACCATATATGGTAATGGCAGCCATCTTGGATGTAGTGCTGACCTAATTTTAATAAATCTAAAAAGCATTCATCTAAGGATCATCCATGTGAAGTTTGGTCAAAATTAGCCAAGCGGTTTCTGAGGAGAAGTCGTTTGAAGAAAAGTTGACGGACGACGGAAGACGGACAACACACCATCCCATAAAAACGCAATAGGCACAACTAGAAATCATAGCAATGCTTCCCGGCTAACACGGCGTTAAAGGGACACACGACAATCTTGATTTATTAAAACTCACGGCGTCACGCTAGTTTTTCTGGATAACTTACATTTGTTCAATCATTAACATTAGTAAAATATGACGAAAAAGTGAATACTTAAATATTTATTTATTTAAATGTAACCAGGTTAAAAGTAAACATGATCCTGGATATATAAGTCGAGACACCCATTTCAAACACTTCAATAAGACCGAAGCATTGTGGTGTATTGGTTATAGCGTCTGCCTTGCATTCGGGAGGTCGTGGGTTCGAGACCCCTGACCGCGTCATACCAAAGACTTTAAAAATGGAGTAGTCACTTGTAAACCTTGCCTGACGAGCAAATAATGGGTAGTGATACGACTGATTGACCAGTGTCAGAATAATGTGACTGGGTGGGTGGGGGTATCTTGTCTACTACGGCGTGGTATTCCAGTGTGGCAGCACTATAAAGAAACCATTGAGTTCGCTGCTTCAAGTAGACATATCCTCACATCACACAACAACACACAGATAAAAGTCAAGACATTGTGCCTATAATCGTCGGGTAGGACGCCTGTCGTAGGTGGAGGGACTATACTCCTTAGAAATACACACACACACACCTTTAAACACTTCAAGATTGCCGTGTGTCCATTTAACACAAATAAAGTTAAAAAAAAGGGGGAAAAGAAAGGAAATACAAAAAAAAAAATCAATCAATAAATAAAAAAAATAAATCAATTAAATAAAAAAAAAATCAATGAAAAAAAATATAATCAAAAAAATAAATACAATTAAAACAAAAACAAAATCTATATATATAAACACAAGATGTAAACAAGAAAAATATACCAATAATAAAAAAAGGCAAAACATCTGGTAAAGTTTGGTAAAGATCAGATGAGAAATGAAAGCCCTATCTTATTAACGAGGCAAAATATAGCATTTTTAACTAAATCAAGGGCCATAACTCCGCTGTTACTGGTCCGATTTGGCTGGTTTTCGAACTTGTCCGAGCTTTCATTGATATTAACAATCTGTTAAAGTTTGGTAAAGATCGGATGAAAAATGAAGGCTTTTGGCCAGTAGAGCTGAACATCATCAGCTCCAAAAAGTAGATCAAGGTCATAGATGAAATCCATGGGTCCAAAAAGATGCACTACCCATGACACAACTATGTCAAAATAGAATATGTTTTCTTCTATCTTTCTTAAAGATTAAGCTATAAATTAGGTTTAAAACATCTAGTGCATAATTATAGTTCATGAGAAAGTGATGTAAATGCAACAATTAATGTTATCTGCCCTTTGCTTGGATGGTGAAGGTCACATCCATATTTACTTTGTCACGTTGCAATGAACCACTCAAGATACAACTATAAGCAAAGTTTGAAAGGTCTTAGTGCATACAGTTTGTGAAAAAGTGACCTAAACGCCAAAGTTGAAGGTAAAAATTATAAGGTTATCTGCCCTTTGCTTGGGGAGTCAAGGTCACATCCACATCTGCTTTGTCACGTTGCGATGTACCATCCTAGATACAACTCTACACAAAGTTTGAAAGATGAAGTGCATACAGTTTGCGCGAAATTGACCTCAACGCAAAAGTTGAAGGAAAAATTATTAAGTTATCTGCCCTTTGCTTGGAAGGTCAAGGTCACTTCCACATTTGCTTTGTCACGTTGCGATGTACCACTCAAGCTACAACTATAAGCAAAGTTTGAAAGGACTAGTGCATACACAAAAAACCTATAAAAACTAAACAAATAAAAAGCAACATACTTCCAAGTTGGTTGACACCTGAAATAAAAGAATCAAGGAATAAAAGAGATTTCTATCATAAGACAAAAATTTTTGTCCAGTATAAACATTGGAGAAATAAAACAAATATTCTCATTGATTAAGCTAAAAAGGATTACTACACCAAAGCCATAGAAGAGAACAAAAACTCTGGGACCATGTGGTATATAAATAAACTTAAATCAGGGAAAACTAAGTCAAAACACCCAAACAAAGTAAAAATTGGTAATAGGTATGTCACATCTAAGAAAGATATTGCTGATGAGTTTAATGATTTTTTCACAAATCTTTCAATAATATTTCTGATTCTAATGAAAGTCTTAATCTAGAAAAACTAAGGGATTTTGTTCGACAAAAAATGCCAAATAACAAAGAATTTTCTATTAGAAACATAACCATGGATGAAGTTCTAAAATACATAAATCAGCTTGATTCTACAAAGTCAACTGGTATAGATGGCATAGGCCCTCACATTTTAAAAACGGCGGCGCCAATTCTTGCAAAATCGATATGTCACATTATAAACATTAGTATTATGACATGTGTATTCCCAGAAAAAGTAAAAAATGCAAGAGTAGTCCCTATATATAAATCAGGTGATGCTGATGATCCCGGTAATTACAGACCAATTTCTATTTTACCCACAGTATCAAAAATACTGGAAAGACATGCATATAGCCAACCAGTGTATTGAGTATCTGGAAATGTATGGTCTAATTTATAGGGGACAGTCAGGCTTTAGAAAATCTCATTCCTGCCATACAGCATTAACAAAGCTAACAGATATGTTACTGCAAGAATTGAATAATGGACATGTCACTGAACTTGTTTTTATTGATTTCAAAAAGGCATTTGATCTAGTTAACCATGAACTCTTGTTGGCAAAACTTAAAAGTTAAATGCACTTTAAAATGGTTCAACTCGTACCTTACAAATCGATACCAGAATATACAAATTTCGACAGAGCTTTCAAAGCCTAATCTTATAAAAACAGGGGGTACCACAAGGGTCATTACTTGGACCACTTCTATTTATTATGTTTGTCAATGATCTACCACTTTATGCAAGTAGAAAATGCAAACACAGACATATTTGCTGATGATGTAACATTGTCTACGTCTGGTCCTAATCTTGAAATTATACAAGAAAATAGCCAGCTTAGTCTCAAACAAACAGAGCAATGGGCTAAGCAAATTAAAATGTTAATAAATGAAATGAAAACAAAATATATGATTATATAGGTACATCTCAAAAGTTGTCTAAACTTAAAGTCACTCACTCGCCATGCAACAGCACGCTAATTTTACAACATATGCACACCGCTTCAAATTCGACGAACGATAAGGTATATATAAAACTAACATATAATTGCAAATCCTAACTCTAGAAATACAATACAAACATGATAACCGACCAGCCAAAAACATCGCCTTTTTGTTTTTGCTTGAAGCTTCGAATAAAAAGTTACCAACTCTACATTCATTTCACACATATTCATGTGCGGGTATTTTATGAACCCGTGGATACATACACAGTTTTAATTAGCATATATGCATCATTGTGTGGCCTCAACACATGGGTAGAGTTTGGAAGAACGGTTTTATATCGAAATTTGGCGCTTGTGTTACTTTAATAATGAAGTAAAACAATTAGATGTTAACAGTACAGCAACAGAAAATGTACAGAGTCAAAAATTATTAGAGATATATATTGATAAAAACCTATCATGGGACGTCCATGTTGATAATCTTTGTACTTCTTTAACAAACAAAACTAATCTTTTGTGCAAAATCAAGAAATTTCTCGCACATGAAACAATAATTATGTATTACAATGCATATATACAACCAATTTTGGATTATGGTGACACTATTTGGGGAAACTGCTCTAGCAACAATATTAATAGAATCCAAAAAATACAAAAGAGAGCTGCTCGGATTATCCTTAATAAGCCATATGATGCATCTTCAAAACCCTTATTTAAAGAGCTTAAATGGTTAAATGTCCATGATCGAATACAATTTCATAAAGCAGTGCAGGTTTACAAATGCGTCAATAATCTTGCTCCAGACTATCTTACATATTTGTTTAAAAAGGTTCATTCCTCTTATAAATTAAGGACTTGTTCAAATGGTGATCTAATCGTCCCGAAACATAGGTTAAGTATATACAAACAAAGTATTCGTTATTCTGGTGCTGTCATATGGAACTCAATCGCACCTCCAATGCGACAAACCAAACATATCAAAGAATTTAAAAAGAAATATTATTCCTATCTTATGGGTAATACTAGTTAATTTTAATGTGCTTGCATTTGGTTAACTACTTTAAAATATTTATATATAGGGACTTTTGATTTTACAACAGGAAACTCTTCAGAATTGTATATTATTGTATGTATATATGTGCGTGTGTTATATGTTTCTTCATTTGATGGCCTCAAGGGAGAACACTTGTTGTAAATTGATTGAGTTACCATCATTATTATTATTATTATTATTATTATACAGTTTGTGAGAAAATGACCTAAACGCAAAACTTGAATGTTGACGCCGCCGCCGCCGCCGCCGCCGGAAAAGCAACAGCTATGTCTCATTTTTTCTTCGAAAAGGCGAGACAAAAATGAAGATTTACTTTATATGCCATCACACACATGATACCCATGAAAAGCATGCACGTGAATTGTAAATTGAAACCATGCGGTATGGTGAAACATTCGGATAAATAGGTCATTCGGTCGTATTTATATTGTTACGAATTACGAAACGAAAAGTTCGTAAAGTTAGAAATAATACTTAAATATTATTTCCACACAAATAAATGTTCCTTGTAGATGATGTATATAAGGACGTAGTAAATATAAATGTCTTTCACAAAGTTGATGACTTTTATTAAACGTTTCTAATAGTTATCAAGCACTGTTCCAAATAATATGTCAGAGAAAATAATCCAAATATCAAAGTTCTTTTAAGTAAAAATAATTGCTAAAATCTCTTATAGTTACACTTTAAAAGTCTCTCTCTCTCTCTAACTCTGCTAATTCTAAAGAAATGTACTTCAATAATTCCGACTGAAAACGCTGGCCAAGAACCCCCCACTGAAGAATATTAGCCCTTTATATACTCTTACAAAAGCCAGCTAAGCCAACCAAGCCAACCAATGAACTAAATGACCGCTTTCAAGCCAGCAAGTAGGTCGCACACCCATCATCCTAACACACATGACATGAGCTTGCTGCATGGACAGCCAGCAAGTAGGTCGCACAACATCAGCCAATACACCAAATGACATCAGCTAACCAGCAAGTAGGTCGCACACCATCATCCTAACACTTAAATGACATGAGCTTGCTGCATGGACAGCCAACAAGTAGGTCGCACATCAGCCAATACACCAAATGACATCAGCTAGCCAGCAAGTAGGTCGCACACCCAAGCAAACGCACCAGATGACATCAAACTTGCTGGTGAACAGCCATTCATAACTTAATGCTAATCTAGCAGGACAATCCAAATACCTACATTATCTACCTCACTAAAATATATGCTTTACAGCCTCTACAAGGGATTAAATGAAGTCAGATAAGTATGTGGTTATATATGTGATCAAACTAAACTACTAATTAAACCATATACATTTATATTTAAAACATGTGAGGTAATATAAGATTATCTAAAATCGTAACACTCTCCCCCACTAGGACTTTGCTTTCTCCTGAAAGCAAGCAAAACAACCTTTGTAAATAGCCTTTACAAATGAAGCAAATTCATCTTCAAATCTCTCGTACAAAATAAAAATCTAATACTAGTAATACTATTAAAATGGATAAATATGTTTCAAATAAAGCACAGTACATGATCTCTTCTAAATGTTGAATACAAAACAATTATAATTCATTTGTATTGTCCGTGAGATAATGTTCCCTTAATTACCCACAAACATACTCTTGAATCATCAACATAGTAAATGAATGAAATTCCATCTGGCACAAGTCTGATATAGTCCATTCAGGTGATAAAATTTGATCACACCATATCTCTGATAAGGTGAATGTGTTTCTAATTTGTGTCCATGGCACACATGGATATGGTGGTGAACTGTCATCATTTAATTGCTTTGAGTTGGCAAACACACATTTTGTCTAATAAGAAACAAGCTTGCTGTACAAAATTAGTCAGTAAACATGTTGTTGTTTGCTTTTCCCATTAATGTTTGCATTTAGGAATGTTCATAATTTAAAGGCAATATATCTTTTCCACCAAACATCTTGGACAATAGGACCAACATCTATGGGTAACATCAGCGATAGTGGTGTCTGGGAAACATCAAACACCCTTGCCATCCTCTTCTATAGCCATCGAATGGTAGGACCAACATATTTGGGTTACATCAGCCATAAGTGGTTGGTGTCTGGGAAACATCAGACACCTTTACTGTACGCTTCTTAAAATTACTGGATCAAACAGGAGGACCTATTTTGTTAATTGGTGATAGGTGTTTGGGAGACATCAAATACAGCAGCCATTTGCGTCTTCGTGGGTCGATGAGACCGGAGTGCTTCATTTTAGATTAATAATAAATCCAAAGGTATAATTACAGCACAAAATCTTAACTGCAAGATACTTAATTTCATAATTCCACAACACAAGTGAAATGCTTTTATAGCTATAATAATGCAAAAAACACACTGAATACATATATTCATATACATGCATGTATGCAGGAGAATCGAAATTATTCCAAAATATTGAAATATATCCACGCAAGGAATAGTACAACACACATTAATCCAGGAATAGTACAATACACATTAATCCAGGGAACAATTAATCCAGGAATAGTACAATACACATTAATCCGGGGAACAATTAATCCAGGAATAGTACAATACACATTAATCCAGAGAACAATTAATCCAGGAAAACAGAATTTATATTCCAAGAAAACACAGTTATATCCAAATGAGAATTCACGCAGGTTAATCCAGGAAAACAGAATTTATATTCCAAGCAAACACAACAAAAAAATAGGTGAAATTAACTTGAATACATCCAGAACAAGAGGCCCAAGAGGGCCTGTGGACGCTCTACTGGCTAAAACAGCTCTTATAGATTTAGATAGATATAGCTAGATATAGCTCTCTTCTCCTATAGATTTAACAAAGAAAAATACAATATAGCATTTTTCAACAAATCAAGGGCCATAACTCTGTTATTACTAACAAGATCTAGCTAGTTTTCGAAATTGTCCAGGATTTCATTGATATACCGCGCTTTGCACAACTAGACATCATACTGAAGCTTCCTGCCAAATTTCGTAGAAATCCAACAAGCCGTTTAAGGAGTAGCGCCGACAAGAAATTTAAAATTAAAATGTCAAAGGGCCATAACTCCATCAAAAATCAGCGAACTGGAACAAAAGCGTGATATGCACAACTAGACATCTTACCGATGCTTCCTGCCAAGTTTCGTCGAAATTCAACAAGGCATTTAGGATGAGTAGCGCCGACAAGAAATTTTAAAGTGAGTGTCAAGTAATTAAAAAGATAATGAAAAAATTAAAAAAAAAAAAAAAAAATTCAAATCAATCAAAAAAAAAAAAAAAAAAAAAAAAGGGAAAAAAAATAATTAGAAAAAAAAAAAATTATATAAAAAAAAAAAAAAAAAAAAAAAATACAAAATATTAAAAAGTAATGAGTAGCTCCGACAAGAAATTTTAAAGTGAGTGTCAAGTAATTAAAAAGATAATGAAAAAATTCAAAAAAAAAAAAAAAAAATCAAATCAATCAAAAAAAAAAAAAAAAAAAAAAAAAGGAAAAAAAAAATAATTAGAAAAAAAAAAATTATATAAAAAAAAAAAAAATTAAAAAAATACAAAATATAATCGAGGGTCACAATTTGAACAAACTTGGTAAAGGACCATAAGCTTATAGCAAATGCAAGATATTAAACCTTAAGCTGTTGCAGTTCCAGAGAAGAAGATTTTTTTCAGTTTTTCCCTATACAAGCATTTATGTAAAACTGTGACCCCGGGGCGGGGCAAGATGTGACACCAGGGTCACCATTTGAACAAACTTGGTAAAGGACCATAAGCTTATAATAAATGTTTAATATCAAACATCTGGCTCTTGTAGTTTCCGAGAAGAAGATTTTTAAAAAAAAAAATCCTATATAAGTCTATGTAAAACTGTGACCCTTGGGGCGGGGACAAATTTGACCCCAGGGTCAGCATTTGAACAAACTTAGTAGAGGACCATAAGCTGATGCTACATGTAATACATGAGAGCTCTGTGCCATGTGGTTCCAGAGAAGAAGATTTTTTTTCATTTTTGCCTATACAAGCCTATGTAAAACTGTGACCCCCGGGGTGGGGCCAAATGTGACCCCTGGGTCACCATTTGAACAAACTTGGTAGAGGACCACAAGCTTATAGCAAATGCAAAATATTAAACCTCTGGCTCTTGCAGTTTCAGAGAAGAAGATTTTTTAAGTTTTTCCCTATACATGTCTATGTAAAACATGTGACCCTTGGGGCGGGGCCAAATGTGACCCGAGGGTCACCATTTGAACAAACTTGGTAAAGGACCATAAGCTTATAGTAAATGCAAAA
The DNA here is from genome assembly GCA_037043455.1 of Cyrtodaria siliqua. Classification (NCBI taxonomy): domain Eukaryota; kingdom Metazoa; phylum Mollusca; class Bivalvia; order Adapedonta; family Hiatellidae; genus Cyrtodaria; species Cyrtodaria siliqua. The sequence goes on along the minus strand of JAWPHD010015153.1, from coordinate 1,104 downwards.
TATCAAACCTCCGGCTGTTGAAGTTTCCGAGAAGAAAATTATTTTTTTTAAAAATCCTATATAAGTCTATGTAAAATTGTGACCCCCGGGGCGGGGACAAATTTGACCCCAGGGTCACCATTTGAACAAACTTAGCAGAGGACCATAAGCTGATGCTACATGTAATACATGAGAGCTCTGTGCTTTGTGGTTTCAGAGAAGAAGATTTTTTAAAGTTTTTTCCTATATGTCTATATGAAAAACATGCAAAACCTCAATATACAAACTTTGGACCCCCGGGGCACGGCCATTTTTGACCCCGGGGACTTTATTTGAACAATCTTGATAGTCTAGGCGTTGGCGATCATTTTAAAAGAAAAACTGTTGAAATCTGTCCAGAGGTTCTGGAGAAGAAGATTTTTTAAGGTTTCAACCATATATGGTAATGGCAGCCATCTTGGATGTAGCGCTGACCTAATTTTAACAAATCTAAAAAGCATTCATCTAAGGATCATCCATGGGAAGTTTGGTCAAAATTAGCCAAGCGGTTTCTGAGGAGAAGTCGTTTGAAGAAAAGTTAACGGACGACGGACGGACGACGGACGACGGAAGACGGACAACACACCATCCCATAAGCTCTGCTGGCCCTTGGCCAGTAGAGCTAAAAATCGAAATTAATTCCAGTAAAACACAAACATAAGGCAGCAATAAATATGTATCACAAAGCACCTAAATGGTGAAGGCATATTCCGTTAAATGCCCAGAGCTTGTGGGTCCTAGGCTTTTATACTGGAGGCTGAGCCAGAGATATGAATCATCCCTGGACAGTTCTGAATTCAGGTCCTAAACTGTCCCCAAATATGGTTACGTATTAGCATCCCTATTCCAATCTGCATAGAGCTTATCTGGATATATCTATTTTTTAGTGTAACAAGGTAATATTATGCCAAGTTGACATCTAACACTCAGAGTTTGTCTCCATAACCTAACCTAGTACCACACCTGAGGTCAATACCTCTCTGCAGAATCTTTTTGTCCTAGTACCACGCCTGAGGTCAATACCCTCTCTGCAGGACTTTTTGTCCCAGATTTACGCACTAAATGCATTATCGTCCGTACACGTGC